>CM076583.1:771158516-771387967 GCA_034641835.2 Pinus albicaulis | reverse complement strand
AATAGCATATATGTTGTTTGTTCTTTCCGAAGATTCTAAATAACAATCGCCGAACAAGGTCGCTGCTATCACTCCAATTAGGCAGCATATTCGTTACCCATCCCAAAGAATATAATCTAAGCGAGATGATGATTAAATTAATTAATACATCACTGGTCATTGTTATTGTGTCACCGTGTCCATTGATACCAAGGAAATACTGTCAAGCCATAGTTCGAATTCGATTGAGAAAAATATTACTGAAGTAATAAATTTGAGATTATATACATTACTAAATACTCATTTTTTTGTGGAATTATATATTATTTTTAATAGTTATAAATTTATTAATTTGTTTATCAGTTTTAAATTTATTTTGGTTTGTTAATTTTTTTAATATAAAGAATATTATTTAATAATTTTTTAAGTTTTTAAATATTACATTTTATATTAATAAAAATACTTATCAAATTCTATTACCATTATAATTTTTTATATATAGTTTTTTTCTTTTCTTTTTTAACTTTTTAAATATTACATTTTATATTAATAAAAATCCTTACTCGGTAAACTTGTAATTTTTTAATTTACAATTTGTTATTTACTATAGCTTTTTACTAATATAAATTTTTGTTTTGCTTTTTATTAATACAATTTTTTCTTTTCTAATTAGAATTACCTAATTTGTGGTCCAACCAAATTGAATGAACAGAAAAATATTACTATATAAAATTATAAAAAAAAAACAATTGAGACTATATGTATTACAAATATTGATATAAGTATTCATTATATGTATTACAAATATTAATATAAGTATTTATTATTTTTTATTAAAGGATTTCTTACTTTTAATAATTACAAATTTATTATTTTTAAATTTATGTAGTTTTCTAATATAAATTTTAATGATATGATTAATGTGAAAAATATTTAACTATATTATGGATCATAAATTTTTTAGATTTAACATATAATTTATGCTATGTGATTCATTTCACTAGTTTTAATCTCATTTTTTCATTTTTGTGAGTATCACCGGATACAATGAGTGCTAAGTAAATTATTCAAAAATCATAAGAAATTAGTTAGTTACTACTACCTCTCATAAAAATGATCCTTGTTTACTTAGTTAAATCCCAAAAATAATATCTAATATAATTTATTATTTATTAATTTTTTAATATAAATATTAATTATTTAATAATTTATTTAAATTTTTAAAGATTTTTTTTTATATTAATAAAAATCCCTCTCAAATTCTATTACAATTATAATTTATTTAATATAGAAATTTCTATTTTCTATTTTTTAAATATTAAATTTTATATTAACAAAAATGTTAATCTTTTCACCATCTATGTCATTTATTATTTAATATATATTTTTTGATATAAAATTTTATTTAAGTATAATACTTTATATTTAAAAAATTATATACCAAATTTAAAATACCGAATTTCTAGTGAAACCAAATTTAACGGGCGTATTTTCGAATTTCTCCGGCCAATACGGCCGAACTTGATAACTATGCTTAAAGTTGCAACGTGGAGCGTTCACTTTTACCGCATCAACGATGTTAGATCCACGCTACGCTGTCTCTACATACAATTTTATAAAAGGAAAACATAATAAAAGTGAAAGTTAAAATTTATGTTTTCTCGTTCACTTTGGATATCATTTCAGGTTTTATAAAACCTATGTTATTAGAAACGGGAAACGACAAGGGAGTTTGGAGGTTTCACATATAAGAAAAGAAAGAGAAAAAAAACATAATCAAATGCTAACAATATGAAACAAAGCATTAATCTATTAATCATAAACATTAATGTTTCAACTTGTGAAATTGTAAACAAATATTGATTTAGGTTTAAGAAAGGAATGAGAATTTGGTAGATAAAAAATGTAACAGATTTATGGTAAATCTATTTTTACTTTTAACTGTTTAATCAAGAAAATCAAGAATCAGTTTGATGTAAAATGAATTCTTGATAACAGACTATGGGTATTCATTATTCATAGGAGATCTTTGGAGAGGTTTTGGGGAAAAGTGATATGACCAGCCTCATATCAGCGTTGCAGTTGTGTGAAGTTAAATAAAACACCTGACATTTCTTCGAGGTGAAAAGACAAATAAAACACGAATGCTCTGAAGGTTTCAGGTTTGCGTGTACTGTGAATAGGGCATATAATATAGAATTGTGGAGTGAGGGAGTTTTTTTTTCTTTTTTTCTTCTTCTCAATTTTGATATGCTCACTTATGTTCCCTTTTGTTTATTAATGCAGATTTTGAGTTTTTGATACTGGAGAAAATGGGATCTGGCAAAGTTGGAAATGTAGAAAATAGAGAAACCTTGTCGAATACATGGATGCTTTCATAAAAGAAACTTCGGAATCATTAAAAAAGCACGTGACCTGTGTGAAGCAAAGGTTCTGTGTGAAGCAAAGAATCGTGAGGACTAAGCTGTGCGGCAAGGATATTTTCTATTCGCATGATTGCTCAATCAAGGAGTCAGGAGAAGGAATCAGCCACTTTAAGATAAGTTAACTATGCTATTTCACTTTTTCTTTTTCTGGAAAATGTTTTCATAACGTGTGTGGAAGTATTGACTATTAAAGGATTTTACGAAGTGGTAAAAATATTTTCTATTTGCATGATTGCTCAATCAAGGAGTCAGGAGAAGGAATCAACCACTTTAAGATAAGCTAACTACGCTATTTCACTTTTTTTTCTTTTCTAAAAAATGTTTTCATAACGTGTGTGGAAGTATTGACTATTAAAGACTTTTACGAAGTAGTAAAAATAATCATTTATGAATGCCATGGTAAACTTCATCGATAAGTTTATAAAAAGAAAAGAAAACAAATGTGAATAGATTTTACAAAGAATGCATTAACCCTTGGTGATTAGTATTAGTAATATTGGGTTATTAAATCTTGTTAAAAACCTAACTGCTTAAGTTAACAACCCTTTTATTCAAAGCTTAAGGTTATAATGTGAGTGAGCTCTAGTTCTTTTTGAATTTATGAATCATATTATAAATGGAATATATACAAATCTATCAAGTACTTTGGTGGTATTTGACAAATGTTAATAAGCATTAAACATTTCTATAAGGAAATGGAGTTTACGCACATAAAAAATAAGTCCATAAGGTTATTTTCCTGAAAATAATTTAGTAGTTAATTCTTGAAGATATTTCGTGGGTTGGAAGATAAGTTAAGGAGTTTCATGAAGAATTTCTTATAATCTTTTCTTTGGGAAAAATCATAATAATTACTTCTTGGTAAAATATTATGTTGTTTTATATATGTTTCTTTCTTGAAAATTGTAACCTCTTGAAAAGATTGCATGGCTAGTTCTTGACTTAGGTGTATAAAAGGTTAAGTTAACCTTGATTATGGTTTCCTAGTTTTGTGCATAAAATATGGTTATCTATCATAAGTTTGTGAAATGGAAGCATGAGAAACTACATAAATAAACTAAGCTATATTAACTTCCTTTTGAGAAATAATTATGTATATGTTTACATGAAAATAATAGTTAATGATGGGTAATTCCAAGAAGGGAACAAGAAGGGAATTTGTGTTAAATAATTTAAAATAGAGCTATTGTGATAAGCTCTTGCATGGATAAAGAATAGTCATTTTGTTATAGAGGTATGTTCTTTGCATGGTAAAATAAATACTGAGCTATCCTAATTATTCTGAAAAATATGTGAGTACCTTTATGCTAACAAAACCATTATGTTATTTTATTTTAGTTTTCTTTTGGAATAAGATCATGTATATTTATGCAATATTTTTATTAGATTTCATTGGAAAGAATATACATTTTTATCCTGGAAAAGGAAATATGTGTTTGCATGTTCTCTTGTGTTAAGCATTCCTTTGGAAAGACTCTTTTGGAAGCTATGTGCTCTGTTGTGTAAGAATTCCTTTGGCAAGACTATTTTGGAATTTATATGCACTTTCATGCCTAGGAGCAACATTGGTTATGTTAGCTTTCCCTCCATGCACCAAAAGTAATAGCTTAAGGCTTAGTTATTTTGATTAAATTTATGTAAATCACATGCACGCATATTGTAACTAATGTATCAATTTCTTTTAAAGAAAAGCTTGGGATATGTAGCTATTGTCTTTTAGGAATGTGTGCTTATGAGAGGGAAACATTAGTTAATGTGATGGCTGATAACTAGCACATATGCAGTATGTGTTATTAAAGGGAGAATGTCAAGGTATTTTACATTCATGTCATGAATCTACATGAGTAGATGGAGAAGCTTCTCTAATATGGATTTATGAAATGGTTGATTAATACTTTATGAACCTTGATATCAATGTATGTTGAAGGCATCATTAGCAAGGAATGATGGTGACATGTACAAAGGAAATATTGTGCTTAACCTGGTGGCAGGTAAATGATTATGGTTCATGCAGACGAATGTGAGCTGCAGGATTGTCCATTGTGCATTGGTACGTTGTAGGTACATCCATGCCACAAAGATATCAAGATATGCAAACTAGTGGGTAAACGCTATCTTAATGATTGTAATGGCTTAAAGCTAGATATTTGTATATTTCCTTGTAAGATTTATCACAATCGTTAAGGGGTGGTCTTCCTTATAAGCCATTGAGTGAGGGCTGAACACCCTCATAAGCATTTAATAATAAAATTAAACGTTTGCTGGTTTTCACCCTATGGGGTTTCTAGGGTATATTGGTGTTCAATGATGTGATTGATTATTATGTCAAGTTGATGATGTTGATTCCGTTCTTGTTGTGATGTTCATAATGTCAAGTATGTGATGACTACAAGAATGATGAAATGAATGCAAGGATTACATCATACAGTTTTATGTTAATGTACTACAATAGAGGTGCTTAATGGTTAAGAAATTTATCATTCTCAAACTAAGGTTACACTATGAACTGGTGAACATTCCAACTAATGATGTGTAAGGAATATTTAATAGTGATTTGAATAGTTACTTGTGGGTAACTTGTATAAAAAAATTTAACTCCTTGCATTTCCATGTGAAGTTATCAGTGTATGTTACAACTTGTATCAGAGCTAAAGGTTACAACATTGGCACCTTTGGGATTTGTTAAGAGAAAAGAAATTGAGGTATGCTACTAATTAACATCAGTTAAGGTATGATTCTAGAAATATACATATTGATTGATATATGATTCTAGCAATATACATATCGATTGATATATGCAGTAGTCTACTCTTGACATGAGATGTGTTATTCATGTATATAACTACATCAAGGAGTAAAAAGTAATAAATGTTTTTGCAAAATGATTTTCATAACATTGGAATCCTGTCGAGGATAAAGGACAATGAAAACCTTTGTTGTACTTATGAACAACCTAAGTACTCACTAATGAAAGTGAGGGTTGTTTATTAACATTTGGGTATATGACATATTACTCATGCATTTAGTGAACATAACTAAATTTACCATGCACTAATTGAAAAAAAATATGAATGCATAGAGTGATGGTGTGTGAAACTAATGCATGAATGCAAAATATGGGGAAATTTCTTGAATAGGATGATAAAATGTTTTAAAATTAAATTGAATGAAGTATTTTATATGTTAAAAATACATAATGAGTGAAGTATTGAGACTTGACTATAATGACTAGTTATCGAATGACTAGATTTTGAATGAGTCATGTCATAGATGCATTAAGATTCTTAGTGACATTAATTAGTTAGTTTTGTATGACTAACTAATAAAACCTATATGGATGAATTGGTTTTGATTAAATATTATTGCAAGTTGTGAACAAATAGTTACTTGTGAAGAAGTAGTTACTTCATGTGTCATACTGTTGGTAACAATACACTATTGGAATTGGAATGTTGGACTGTTACCCATGGGGCTGTTACCCTAAGTGTTATTTTTATATACACATTAATGAATATTTGTATATAATTGTATACATGACAACATTGTATGCATGAAACTAAAATTATTTTGAAAGTGAATATTTTTTTTAACAATGCACTATTTATGATTAGTGCCGTTGATGAGATTAAGCGTGGTTAGGTTAATGGCAATAGAAAACCTGTGAAAGTAAAACATCTCAAACATTGCAATGCGAATTGAAACAGTAAATGTTAAAGTATCATGTCATAATGTGCACGATTTTATTTGGGAAATAATAATGTACAACACATGTATGTTAGTAATGTTCCCTACTAATCTAGATATCGTTGGACCCATGTGGAGGGCCAAGTATGATTTATGATGTACATAAAGTTTCTTTTTCTTTATGTATAATGTGTACATAGTTCATTATGTGATTTAATATGGGAAACAATGCTAAAAGGTAAATTTAACATGCGAGACAATTATCAACAATTGTGAAAGGCTAGAAGGCCTTGGGTTTGTTGGGGTCCTATAATAATAAGATTCATAATATTTTAATTGATTTTGATAGTCTTGTAAATATGTACGTACCTTGCTTTCGCAAGTTGTTTTCCCATATTTTGAAAAAATGAAAAATAATAAAAAATGAAAGAAAGAGAGTAAAAGTTCCTAAAAGAAAAATCAAAGGACTTAGAAAAATATAAAACCTAAAAGAAAAAAGAGAAATAAGACCTGAAAGTGAGCAAGTCCAAATGCGACTAATTTTACTTTACCGCAAAGAATAATGATTATGTGCAGAGTTTCAATAAATGTCATAATCCATGATCAGTTAAACAATTTAATCTTAACTTTTCATGATTCAATTTCATGCTTTAGATAGTGAATACAGATTTGTGAAATAGTTTAAACTTGACAAATCAGTAGATAGGTAGAGAATAATGAGGAGCTCAACAATTTAATCTGAGCCCCTCAGATGAAATAAGGTAGATCTAGATAGTTTTATGCTTTGAAAGAAAATGTTTTAAGCTTGCAAGTCTAGATGCACCTACAAAGTGAAGAAAACAAATGTTAGAAATAAAGTTGGGTAGGTAGAAAGCAGTTGAAAAATTATGTAATAAAGCATCAACAGGAAAAATCACTAATTTCCCCTCCCCTATAAGTATTCAGTATTCTAAGCTATCAGTCAAATAGTTTCAGAGCATTTCTCTGACTTTTGTTAGGACTGGACCCAAGGCTCAATGACTGGCTAGTTAAAAATATTGAGTTCTTATGTTAAACCCATATTTATCATAATTTACCCTTCATTCATACATTGAAACCCCTTTTTTTCCTAAGTAAAGACACATTCTTACTTAGTAAAGATAAACCTCAAATAATTAACTTCATTCTCTCAAAAGCATTCATAAAACCCTCAAATTACATTTATCCTAAGTATTAGTGAAGTACATATAAAAATGAGCAATGATTTATTTTATACTTTACTTGAGATAATATGTGTTTTGTTTCCCTTTTTCATATTAACTTTTAACCTATTTTTATTAAATCCCTAAAATTACACCTACCCATAGATATTAATTCCCCTATAACTAAATAACCCCCCAAAACCCACTATTTTAATGTTTAGACCAAATTCTATTATCCCCACCTGCATAAATAAAAACCCTGACTATAAGCCCTTTGGTCTAAAATTATCATTATTTGAAATACCCCGCCCCTATAGTTTTAAAACCATTCCAATAGTTAAAAACTATATAATATGATAAATCACACCCACATATGTTCTATTGAAACATATTTATAAATGTTTTAAATAAAAAACATTACCCCCGCCTATATTCATATAATCCTAAGTTTTTGAATTAAACAAATGTTTATTTATAAATTTCAAGAACCATGGCCACCTATGCATAAAAGCCCACACCCATATACATTGATTAAAACATTGTATATATGTGCAAACCTTATATCCCCCACCATGTCTTAACCCACCCACTCACATATATCATCTCGATCCCACTTCTTCATTTCAATCTAACTCTCGAACTAATCTTGATCCTTCGCATTGATCTCTCTGATCCGACGGTTGATATTTGATATCGCATGGAAAAGATGCGCGACCACCCGAACACCAAAGCTGCATGAAATGTGTGGTTTCGCTCATTCCTTTCTCCTCCACGTGGCCTTTCCTTACTGGATTGCATGGGTTGAGTCTAAAACCGCTTAACACTAAAACCCCGCGCGATAACAAATCTATTTTTTTCCGTTTGAAATCCAAAGTAGCCCTCCCGCCTGATGCGACCTATATTCAATGCCGATTAATGCAACCAATATGTTTTAATAAAACCTTTGATAAAAGCATTTCATTCATCAATTCTTCCTCCGCTTTAAACCTAATACCTCTGCAAAGTTCCCCCAGACTGAAAGAAACCCTGTTAAAACCATTTCCCACCATGTTTCATGCCCAAAACCTCCAATATTTGCCCAGTAAACCTCTAAAGACTGCTGAGGAGCTGCGTATCTCTCCAAAAAAATCATTGAAGCCTTCAACTTAAAAAATAATCTCAGAAACCTTTCCAGAAAATGATACCTGCATTACAATAGGTATTTTTCTAGAATTTGAACCTGCAATCAAGTTGGAAAACCTTTTTAATAAATAAAACACATTTAAGTTAAAGAATTGATTAAGTAAACTGCCCAAAAAGTCCCAAAAATAGGCCAAACTCTAGCAAATGTTTTCCAAAAACCCTCTTTCTCTCCAATGCGCCATTTCCGAAGAAATTGAAAAGTTTATACAATTTATTAGTCTATTTCAATGCTTTGAGATAATCCAGAAAGCCTATGCAGGTACCCTAACCCTCTGTGATCCTTTTAAAAAGGTCTTCAGCCCTATTCCCATTAAAAATACTCAAAAAGCCCCCGTTTTATGTTTTAAACCAACTCTCAAGCTTCTAAACCTCTTTAATAGGCCTAAATTGAACAAGAAAAGCCCATACATTGCCAAATTTGTCCAATTAAGCCTCTGCTATAGTAAAATTGCCTTTACAAACTATTTAAATTTGCAGAAGCATATCAAAATGCCTAAAAAACAAAGTGCAAGCAAGCCTAAAGGTTCTAAAGCTCCTAAGCCTACCCCTGCTATGACTTCAAACACTGCTATTGTTGTCAATCCATTACAACCACCTGTTGTTGATATTGAACACATTCTCCTTGCTGATACTAATTATAAAATAATTGATCCCATTGTTGAATTCAACCTGTTAGATATCCATAACTGGTGTTATGAGAAATCTTTAGATGATCAAGAATAAGTCCATATTTGGGAATCCAATTTTCCCAAATATGTAGTCCCATTGACTCACCCTTGTTAGGAGATTATCGGATTGTGTCAGCAATACTATGATCCTGAACAAAGAGCTATTGTGAATGCTAGTAAAGGACTCCTATTTACCATCACTGCAGAGTCAATTAACCAAATGTTGCAGCTTCAACCTGACCCCCAAGTAGTACCTTTTTCTATTGAGACCCTCACTAAGCTATACATTGGCCTAGATTTTTCTAAAAGGTTCATGATTTTTCAGAATTTTATGCCTCTGCATGTATAAATTCCCAAGTTAAATCCTCCATATTCTATTACTAAATTCCCTGAAGGATTAAGACATGTAATTTCCATGATCTCTTTCATACTTGGATATTTCACTGATGAGCACACTCATGAATCCATCTTGGGATTCTTTTCCACCTTTTCTCCAGGTCAACCACCTTCAGTCATATTTGATTATGATGGTTTAATTGCTGATAGTATTCATTATCAGTTGACAAATTTAGAAATAGAGGGAGTTTTTAGATATATCTCCTACCTTTTCCACATGTTTCTATACTTCCAATCAGATAATTTTCCAATCACTCTTCAAAAACTTGACATAGAGGCCAATCCTCTATCTGTCATTTTTTGGACATCATTTCTCAGAAAAGAATGTACATATTTCAGCTATTCAGAGTTTTCAGAGTTATTTTTACATCCAGTGATTACCATGTTGACCAAGATAGAGCAGCCTAGAATAAATGAGGAAATGAAGAAAATATTGTAGTTATCAAAGAAGAGTAAGGTTGGTGACTGCTATTTGTATGAGAAATACACTAAAATCAGAGTTTTTGGGACAAACTTGTTTTCTTACAAGTTACCCAAACATCCTCCAATGAGGATCTTTGCCTTGAAGTATATCAGGCATATCCTAAATTCTGATTCAATCAATTTCATGGCAGCTAAGAAGAAGACCCAATTCAAACTTAAAAATCAAATTGGGCCATTCACATGCAATCACAGGGATGCAGAAAAGGAAGCAGCAAATCAACTATTGGAATCTAAATTTGGGGATATTTTCCCTTGGAACTATGATCCACAAGGGATCTTGAGCAAGCTAAGGGTAAAATCCAAATTAACACCTTTTATCTATGAAGCTAAACCAGAAATATAAAAGTTTTCCAATTAGCTTGAATGGATTGAAAACACATTAATAGATGCAATAAGCAAAGGTAATACTATTCATAGCTTAGAGACTGCAAATCAACCAAATAAGTCCATCAAAAGAATAAGAGAAGAAGGAGCCTATGTGGCAGAGACTACAACAGAAACAAAGTTGAAGATCGTCTACAACAAAAGGTCAAAATTAGATACAGTAGGTAAAGGAAAGGTAACAATAGACGTGGAAGAAAAAGAGCCTCTTAATAACAACACAGAATTTCCAGAGACAAATATAGCTAATTTAATTATCAATGAGCCAAATCAGAATGAAGAAATCAATAATGAAGACACACAACTGATGGAAAGACAGCAAAGCATGGAGGCTTCTTCCTCACATTCAGCTAAGGAAAAGGATTTGGATATTAAGGAGAAATATAAGAAAATCAAATTGAAGAATGAGGAAATCAAAACTGAAATTTAATCTGAGTTCTTGAAACAAAAGTAAGGTAATCAAAACAGATTCCTATCAACATTTGATTACTCAAGTAAAAAATTGATTATGTCATTATTACATCCCACAGTATGAGTTCCAAAGACAGTTGCTGACTATAAGAAAGTTGATCTAGAAGTAGCTACAGATAGCATCCATGAACTAGATCAAATAGAATTTCAAAGGCAAAGCTCAAAGATGTTATATTCCACAGTTACAACAAAAGCTATGAGTGCTCATAAGCTGCAAAACACCATCTCTAATATGCAAGATCAAATGAAGATGGACAAAGCTTCATTGTATGCTAAGGATCTAAGGATAAAATCCTTAGAAGAATTATTATTGTAGGTACGATATGATCCTACAAACATTAAAGCAGCAGAAGCATTGGTAAAAAAGAAAAATGAGGATATAGCAGCCTTGAGGAAACAACTCAAGCTTCCTTAAAGTGAGCATCCTCAGACAAAATAAATCTTATAGGAACATAAGGAAAAAGATGAAATGATGAGTTTAATTCTTCGGTTGACAGCTCAGATTAAGGAAATGGAAATAAAGATGGATCAACTTGTCCAAGAAAAGGAGAAAGTAAAAGAAGCAGTGGTTCCTACAATCATTCCAATCATCACTACAGCAGTGCCTTCAAATTTAGGAGAAAATTTGGCACCCAAAGAACCACTGGCCATCGCAGTGCCAGTGACTTCTTCCACTACATCAGCCATTGAATCATCTACCACATCAGTACAACCTATAGATGATGCCAGCAAGATAGTAAAGGCAATGGAAGAAATGTATTTGAAGACAAATGAAATTAAGAGATTGAAAAAAATGTTTGAAAATCTTGAAAAATCAAATAAATCAGCTCAAGTAAATGCTAAGATACATGAACAAAATGCCAACAGATCGAGTGAAGAGTTAAAAAAGTTGCAAAAAGAATTAAATCTGAAGGATAAGATATCATACATAAAAAATTACCTATGGAATAATGTTATTGAAGCCATCCATGATGTATGGCCTTCAATTCAGGTAATTTTTGAGCAAAGAGAATTATTACTGGCAGCCCAGGGAGAACTTCAAAAGACTCAGACTGATTTGGCTGACAAACCAGAACATGCAGTAAGGCTAATCAATTTCCTTAACAACAAGAATAGACAGGAATTGGAAGAGCTCAAAATAACAAACAGAACAACAACTATCCTAGAAATCAGAAAAGTCACCACAAAGAGAAATTTGATGAGGCAACTTAAAGAAAAATGTGAAGTTATGAATACTGCCATAACTAGATTTATGGTTAAGTTCACCAATTTGAGGCAAAAAGGACTTCCTGATATCATGGCTATTAATGATAAATTGATGCCTCAAAATTATTATGACAAGAAGGTAAGAGAATATGCCAAGGAACAGGTAAATAAGCCAACAAGTCAAGGCATCCCCACAGGAAAAGTGTTACTGAAGAGTTTTGAAGATTTATTTTACTTACAGTATGAGATCAAACACTTATTTGTCATCAAGCCCACCTTTTCTAGATATACAGAAGCTGATGAGAACTTTAGGAAATTAAAGAATATTCAAATTCCTAAACTTTGAGGATTGGAAAGATCTTACAGATTTACTGTGAAGGACAAAAGAAAGCAGATGAAAAGAAGACAAAAAATAATTTTCAGAATGACAGTCAAAACATATTTTATTTATAGTAGTAAACAATTTTGACTAAAGGTTAAAAGGGTATTAGCTAAAGAGCATCAGTGAATAAAGAGTATCTGAGAAAGAGTATCAGACAAGGCAAGTCATATTTCAGAAAATGTCTAAAGGCCAGCAAGGAGGACACCAAGGCAGCCACATGCTTTATCCTCAAAACTGTTTTTATTTCTTATAAATAAAATAGGACAGCTTGATGATTTGTTTGAAGTAGCTGTCTCTATTTTTATTGTAAAGATATTTTATTTTCCTAAGATCATTCCTAAAAGTCATCTAGGATATTTTGTAGAACATTTTGTATAAATACTTCATCTTTAGAGGTATTTTGTGTGGAATAAAATTGTTGAGATTGTTATAGTCATTTCTTCTTGGACTTCAAATCTTTTGTGTGTCAAAGTTTGAGTAGCACGCTAGATCAAAGCAAATTAGCATCATACCTCAGGATCCCTGTGATGAGCTATTTGGAGTGAAGTATTTTCTTCACTTGTCATTGTTTCTTTTCTCTGTTACATGCATCCATTTATGTTAATGATAAAGATGAATGTATAACTAGGAGTATTACTATAGGATATGTTAATAGCATCTTTTTTTAACTAGTTATTATTTATATGTTTTCCTCCGATTTCCAGTGTAGGGAACCCTTAATTTCTCCCTCATTCATTTGACCTCTCCTAATACTTCCCTTTTCCGGATTTAAGGATTCTTAAGTGCCCTTTATCCTGATCATACCACCTCACAAAAATAACTTTCCAAGATCTCCAAGGGTTATCTATCTTTCCCTGAAGACATTTGACCTTTTTGCCACTTGATCCTAGTCTTGTTAGCTTGATTTTGACTCCATAGCCCAATAGACAAATAGATTTCCCACTATTCATCCTTTCAAGTGATTTTTCCCATCAAATCAAATAAAACCAAACCAAAACTATACTTTCATAACTAGCCTAATATTCACAAATTTAAACAAATTTAAACTTTAAAGAGAGAGCCTTCTCTGAACCCTAGGAAGGCTAGATCCTAGAGTTTGTAGTAGGTTTGTGGTTACCTCTATAATTATTTGACTTAGAACCAAAATTACAAAACTTAAGAATTACTAGAGTGATAACATTATTGGCGACCATACTGGGGAACTAACCAATCCTCAGTCTTAAAACTAGTCTTGAAGAAAATATTTTTATACATCCTTTTACTTTAAGATTTCTTTTATAAGTTGTGTATATTGAAAAAAGTAATTCATCCTTCTAGGAAATTTTATTATACCAATTCTAACCCGGATCCTAAACCTGTAGTTATATTAGACAACCCAGACCGAATTGGTAAAAAGAAAAAACAGTCAGAAAATTTAGAAGCTGAAGTATCATTAAAAATAGTCAATTCATTACCACAAGAGTTAGTAAGTCTGCAAGATATTCATTTTGATCTGAATTTTGAGAAATTTTTATTTAGAAGAAAATATGAAAGTGATTTGAAAACTGCTATCTTAGACCCTGTTTTTATTTCATTTTTGAATACAAAACAGAAAAATACTACATCAGATTTTAAAACACAGAAAGTTCAAGATCAGACTAAAATTTAAGAACTTAATGTTACTATTCTCAAAGATATTGATGAAGCTATTGAATTATGTTTGAAACCAGCTCCAAAAATATAATAAAAGAGACATCAACGCCTTAGAAATAAGCCACTTCGAGGGGGCAACCTCCAATACATTACACCACCCTCTAACATTTCTGCAATCATACGTTTAATTTCACTCTTTTGGACATAAGGATATCTGTAAAGTCGGATTTTTGGAGGAACACTTCCTGGAATCAAATGAATAGCATGATCATGATCATGAATAGGTGGGAGTCCTTTGGGAGTATCAAACACATTGGAATGATTGTCCAAGACTCTTTGGAGATCTGGAGAAATAGATGATTTTGATGTTGGAACTTCTAGTGAGCATAATTGTGCAATTACGCCTCGTTGTTCTTTCTTCAGGATATTTGTCATGAAATTAGAGCTTATTATCTTTCCTGGCTTCCCTGTGATACCTCGTAATTTGATTTCCTTTCCTTCCGAAAAAAATTTCAAGAAAAGTTCTTGAAAATTAAAAGCTACCGTCCCCAAAGATTGTAACCATTGTACTCCTAATACGACATTAGCACCTCCCATTGGGATGGAAAGAATTGTACTATTCAATACATATTCCCCCATGGATAGCTTGATATTATGGCATTTTCTAGAGCAATTTATAGTTCCTCCATTTGCAACCATCACTTGACATTCTGGTGCTGGGTATAGGAAACAATTCAATTCCTTAGCTACCTTACAATGAATAAAATTGTGGGTGCTACCTGAATCAATCAACACTATTACCTTTTTCTTCTTGATTTTTCCTACTATCTTGAGAGTTTGAGGAGTGGTAATTCCTGCCAGTGCATTACACGATATGGTCGGATTCATTTCTTCCTCTTCTAGGGTTGGTTCCCGGTGTATATCCTCTTCTTGTTCATTTTCTTCTTCCTCTTCACAATCTATGTAAAATAATTTCTTCTCAGCACACTTATGACCTTTAGTGTATTTTCTATCACAACTGTAGCAAAGCCCTTTTGCTCTTTTTTCTTCCAATTTTTGTGGTGTCAACCTTGTAGGTTATGTAAATCTAGGAGTAGCAACACTTCCATCTTTATAGAAGTGAGTGGTAGGCTTCCTTGTCGCCATAATTTTACATTCAATTTTTCTTGCCAACATGAATGCCTTCTCCAATGAATCAGGTTCCAAAACACGAAATTCATGTTCGATGTTATCCTTTAAAGTACCTATGAAGAGATCAATCCTGTGTTCCTCTGGAATATCAGTTACCCTTATATTCAATTTTTGGAAGTCCTCAATGTGCTCCCCAACTAAACCCTTTTGTTTGAGATTTATCAATTGGATAAAGAAGGTGTTGCTCTTTGTATCCTCATAATGTGCTATTATTTCCTCCGTAAAAATTGACCAAGTGACAATTTTTTTATGGGAGCAAAGCCATTGATACCATACAAATGTATTTTGTTCTAGATGTAAAGTTGCAATGCATACATTTTGTGTGTTTTGCACATTATTGAGATCAAAATATTGCTCCATCTGTAGTATCCATGTTACGGGATCCTTGCCATCAAAATTCCTCATATCCATCATTGGAATATGGTGGTTCTTCCCACCAACATTAGATTTTATGAAATCACGATTAGCATTTATTTTTTTCTCATCATGAGTTTCCTCTACTATCTTTTCACCATTAGGAAACATTTGTTGTATCAAATTTGTCAAAACTTCCATGTCTTATTTTAGATCATTCTTCATGTTTTCCTTTTTTTCATTGATCTTAGCTTCCATGTCATCCATCTTAGCTTCCATGCCATCCATCTTAGCTTCCATGCCTTTCTTCAAAACTTCCATTTCATTTTTTGTTGCTCTTTGTGATAGCGAAATTTGGTGCACTTGCTCATGGACTTTTGATATCTCATGTTGCATTTCTTCATCTTCATGAGTCATAATAGAGCCTTTTGAAGGCTTAATGGGTGTTGAATTCTTTTTAGGAGGAATTTTAGAGCCCAATACTGATAGCTATGCTAAATAGGCCTTTGGAATCAACTAGAACTGATTTTTCAAACAAGACTTATGCAATTTGAAAAACAAATACACACCTTTTTGTTGATTTTGAGGAGCTCGATATTGAAAATGAATTATCTCTATGATTTTGGATCTTCAATATCTGAAATTTGGCCCTGAAGTAACCCTCTGAATATTCTTTCGAATGCCATAGGTCTGACCTGATTTGGATTCTTCAAGACAAAGTTATGTCCAATCTCCCACAATGACCCAATTATGGACTAGTTCAGTATAGCGAACTTGTACGACTTGCCACATATCACTATTTCCTCCTTTGGTGCTGAAATTGATAGACAAAAAACTACAGTCCGTGCACTTGTGGCCACTTTTTACAACATTCTAATCTGATGCTCAGAGAGAGAGTTATGAAGATTTTCCCATGATAACATCTTTGAGATGAAATTCGGGAGCCTGAAAAAGACCTAACTTCCACAGATCATATCTCCGAAAATATTGCGAACCAAGCTCTGGAATTTTGTGACGATGTTCTTCAGGATTTTGACTTCGGTCTCTAAAAATTTTAGCTTCTGAAACTTTGTATAAAAAAAGTTATAGTGAAAATTTCATGATGACTTGTTTAGGTTAAATTCAGGAGCCTGCAAAAAGCCCTAACTTCCACAGATCATATCTCTGAAAATATTGCAAACCAAGCTCTCAATTTTTTTGACAATGTTCCTCCAGATTTCGGCTTCGCACTCCCAAAATTTTAGCTTCTAAACCTTCGTAGAAAAAAAGTTATAGTGAAAATGCCACGATGACCTATTTGGGGCAGAGAAACCCTAGAATCCAAAGGTCTGATACCAAATGTTGTGAAACCAGCTCCAAAAATAGAAGAAAAGAGATATCAACACCTTAGAAATAAGCCACTTCAAGGGGGAAACCTCTAATACATTACATGAATGAGAAATTCTTGGATGATACAAATTACAAAACCTCCTTTCTATATATAGGAGTCCATGGGGCCATAATGTAATCCTAGTGGGGCCACACTATAATCCTAGCCGACCTAAAAATAATAATTTAAGGGCACAATAATAACAATATGGGGGTTACAAGGGTATAATAATAAAAATAAGGGGGCTACACTAACAACAATAAGGGACTATACTAGTAATATAGGGACCTAACAAATTAGCTCAATTTTTGACCTATGCAAATAAACCTCCAGTTTCTCAATTGCATACCACAATAATACCAGCTAGAGATTCATCTCTTTATGCTGTTACATCATTTATAAATTCCACTACGAGCTCATCTACAGATCCATTTATCCCTAGATTACCCTTACAACCTAGAGTATTATTTCCACCTCTCACTTCATCCACTATATCCACCAGCTCATGTTTTGATTTCCTAAATACATCATCCTCATTCCCTTGTAGTTCCATATACATTCAATTTTCCTTTCCTATCACTTAAACTACAGTTAGTTCATCAGCTATCATTTCAAGCACAGCTCCAAGATGTTCTACTTTACCTCCTAGCCAAGCTAAGCTTCAAGCTATGGTTGCTAGATATGCTCCCCTAGTCTTACCACAACAGCTCCATGACATGCCTCAAGACTATCAAAATAAAATACCACTATTTGATGGCACTACCCAATATACTACTCAACAACACATTACTAAGATGACAAAATTCTTTGAAATTTATGAAATTGATGACTCAGATGTTCAAATGTGGCTATTTGCACAAACTTTGACTGGAGAAGTTAAGAAGTGGTTTAAAGATTTAGCTACTGGTAGTGTAACTGAGTTAGCTTTGTTTCATATATTTTTTTAAATAAATGGGAAAATAAAAAGAACCCCCTCCAAATATTGTCTGAATTTGATTGCATGAAAAGAGCTCCAAATGAGCCAGTCCAAGATTACTACACTAGATATAATAGTATCTATAATTCTATCCTTGCAAATCTTAAACCTACTCCTTATTCTGTTCTGCTCAAATTCCCTAATGGATTTGATACAGATATGGCTTACTAGTTGAGGGAAAGAGATGCAAATACCTTAGAAAAAATGCAAAAAAATGCTATTAGTGTAGAAGTAAACATTTTAGCCAGAAAAGCCAGACTGAGAAATTAGAGAAAAGTGACCATTAAAGAAGAAAATGCCAATTCAGACACAAAAATAGATGTGATAGCTAAAACCTTAGAAAGTGTGATGGATAGACTAAATAATATAGAGAGAAGACCTCAGTGGGATAACCAAAAACAAATCAGAAATACCAATTTTAGGAAAAACATAAGTTCTGGAAAAGCAAAAAAAACAACCCCAGACCAAACAATAAGGCCCCCATTCCAAGAGAACTATGTTGAAATTTCTCAGAATAATGATGATGATTAGTATGCTATAAATCTAATGGGAACATATGACAATAATACTATTTTCCTTACTCAGGAAGATCAGGAATTATTTGAACTCCAACAACTCAAATTAGATTCTAGTGAATCCTTTGATTATAAACAAGGCTATGATTATGCAATAAATGAAATACACAACCAATATAACCTTAGAAACAAGAAAAAAAATGAGTCTTATACCATGAAAACTTCCCAAACTCAGAATTAGAAAATAGTAGAAGCTCCAAAAACAAAGTTCTGCAAATTCTCCTAAGGGAAAATAATCAAAACTCAAGTTCTTCCCAAAACATTTCTAGTCCTAAAAAATCTTCAAGCCCTAAAATTGTTGATATTAATGATGAATTTCCTCAAGCTGCAAAATATTCAAAGAAATCTGCTGCTGCTAAAGTTTCTAATTCTGTCAAAACAACAAACTTAGATCCTAAAAAACCTTCTACTGATCCCAAAACAATAGATCCAAAAACTGTTACTTCAAAAACATTTTTTGATAGCTATAAGTCTGAAAGAACATCTACTGCTTCACAAACAATCCCTGAAAAGAAATTTAGGATTATTAAAACACAAGAAATACAAACAGAGAATGTCAACCCACTTGAAAATGAAAAAATAACTGTAGAAAAACAAGAAAAACCAACACAAACTACAGTTACCAAGGAAGAATTGATTCAAATTAGTAAAACTGAACCTACATTCAACATACAATCAGAAATTGTAAAGCTTAAAATACCAATTCCTTTGACTGAATTGGTTAAAAATGACTTGCATAAATCAACCATAACTGAAACATTAAATATGAATGATGGAGAAGATTCCATAAATTTAAATGATGATTAGCTAGAGTTGATTTTTGACCCAGATGTAAATGGAAAACACGTAGATGGAGTAGTTCCTCCATTTTATATCAGCCTTACCATTCATGATTAAATTTTACACAATGTCATGCTAGATTCAGGAGCTTCCCATAATCTAATGCCTAAAGCCATAATGGAAACTCTCAATCTAGAAATTACAAGGCCATACATATATTTGTTTTCTTTTGATTCAAGTAAAGTTAAATGCCTAGGTTTAATCAAATATTTGTGTGTAACACTAGTTCAATATCTTGGTAAGAGTATATTAATGGATATTGTAGTAGCTGATATCCCACCTAAATATGGAATGCTACTTTCTCACTCATGGGGAGCAAAGTTACAGGGATCTCTACAATTGGACATGTCTTATGCTACTATATCAGCTTTTAGTCAGCCTAAAAAGTTATATAGGGAAACATTTATGAAATATATGGTTAGTAGTGCTGAAAGATATATAAATTATCCAATTTACTCTACACCAACTGACCTTGATTCTTTTATCTTATGCAACTCTGAAACTAATGAAATCCAAACTGAACTAGTAGAGAAAAAGAAAGCACCAAATAATGGTAATATTTTTCATGAATCTCTATGGCATTTAGACTTTGATGGTTCAGTAAATAAGTCAGGAGTAGGAGCAGGAGTTTGGATAAAAAATATGGAGACTAATCACTCAGAAGACCATGCTTTCAGGCTCAATTTCAAATGTACAAATAATATGGCTGAGTATGAAGCCCTCATTCTAGGACTCCAAATCATTAGGAACTCAAGAGGAAAAATAATTTTAATCATGAGAGATTCATAGTTGATCATAAAACAAGTAAATGGAATTTATTCTGTTTACAGTCCTAGACTAAGCATATATAGAGACACTGTCATAGATTTAACTGATGATTGATTGGAATGTAAATTTGCTGTTATACCTAGAAAACAAAATATACAAGCTCATTGTCTTACAATCTTTGCTAGTACATGCAATTTACCATTCCAACCTAATCACAGATATACTGTTGAAGTAAAACATAGACCAATAATTCCAGATAATCTTAAGTATTTACATTTTTTTTCTCAGGATGAACAGATTTACAAGTTTATGAACAATGAGGGAGAATTTCAGAATTTTAATATAGATACAAATTGTACTATAAATCATGATTTGGATTGTGAAATAGACTTAAATAACTTAGATGTAAATAGAATAAATTTTGATAAACCAACTAGATTTAGTCAAGCTGATATAGATAGCTTAGAGAAAGTAGAGATTGAAGAAATTATTGAGGATGAATCAGACATATTGAATCTTAAGGATAATTTCTTACCTAAAGGTTTAAATCCCTTAGAAGATCTTTATGACTCAAATGATGTAGCTACAAAATGGAGCTAGTTAGAATTGATATAGAAGAATGCAATATTGGAACAGAGTTAAAACCCAAAATTTTACCTCAACAAGAGAAAGAAAAATACATTACTCTTTTAAAGGAATATCAAGATGTTTTTTCCTGGAGTTATGAAGATCTTAAATCCTATGATACCAGCATAATACAACATAAAATTCCAATAAAAGAAGATCAGAAACCATTCAAACAAAAGTTGAGAAGAATTAACCCTGTTTTATTACCTTTGATAGAAAAAGAAGTGAAAATAATGTATGATGCATAGATCATTGCACCAATCAGATATTTTAATTGGGTTTCAAACCTAGTTCCTACAAGAAAGAAAACAGGAGAGATAATATTATGTGTTGAATTTACGAATCTAAATAAAGTATCATTGAAGGATAATTACCCTTTACCTAAAATGGATCATATATTACAAAGGGTAGTTGGCTCTTCTAGGATGTCTCTTTTAGATGGTTTTTCAAGATACGACCAGATCTTAGTCCAAAAAGAAGATCAATCTAAAACACCATTTACTACTCCTTGGGGCACTTTTATGTATGTAAAAATGCCTTTTGGTCTAATGAATGCAAGAGAAGCCTTTCAAAGGGATATGGAAATAGATTTTGCAAAAGAAATACATGAGTTCTTAGTAATTTATTTAGATGGCATCACTGTGTTTTCAAAAACTGATAATGAACACTTGGACCATTTGAGACAAGTTTTTATTAAGTGCAGGAAATATGGCATCTCATTAAATCCTACGAAAATTCTATTTGGATTAGAAGAAGGTAAATTACTTGGACACATAATTTCAAGAGAAGGAATTAGGATAGATCCTCCTAGGATAGAAGCAATTATGAACATCATTCCACCAATAACATCAAAGAATTATAGGCCTTTCTAGGTAAGATTAATTTTTTAAGAAGATTCATGTCTAATTTAGCTGAGATAATTAGACAACTAAATAACATGCTAAAAAAAGATTCAATTCTTAGATGGAATGTTGAGGCTAAACAATAATTTGACTCTATCAAACAAGCCTTAACCAACACTCCAGTCCTAATAAGTCCTAACTTTAAGAAAGATTTCAGAATTTTTTCATTTTCTTTAGAACATACCATTGTTGCGGTTTTACTGCAGAAAAATGATCAAGGATTTGAACAACCCATAGTTTTTTTAGTAAGACCCTTAGAGATGCTCCTTTGAAGTACAACATTATGGAAAAACAAGCCCTAGATTTGGTTAAGGCCATTAAAGACTTCAGAGTTTATATTCTCTACTCTCATATCATTGCCTATGTCCCAAATTCTATAGTAAAAGACATTCTTACTCAGGATGGTCCTGATGGAAGAATAGGTAAGTGGATTTTCACTATCTTAGAATATGACATAAAGACTTATGGCTGAATCTAACAGAAATTCCCTAGACATAAATTTTATTGCTCAAGTAGATGATCAGGAAGAGATGGCAGCTCCATTGATCAGTGAAGCCTTTTCAGACTCACCTTGGTATACAGATATCATATTTGTACTCCAAAACTTACAAGCTCCTCCTGGATTGTCAAGAACCAAAGCTAGATTTTTAAAATTTAAAGAAGTAAGATTTTTCATCTTAGATAATGTACTTTTTTGGAGAGATCATAGTGGGATTTTATTAAATTGATTATTAAAGGAAGAAGCTGACAAAATACTTGAATAATTTCATGCAGGTGATTGTGGAGGACAATTATATTGGAAAACTACAACAGATAAGATCATGAGAGTTGGTTTTTACTGGCCTACCTTGTTTTTTGATGTTAAAAAGTATGTAACTTCATGTCATAAGTGCCAAATTTTTTAGGGTAAGAAGAAATTATTACCCCTCCCCTTAAAGCCTATTTCAACTGAAATGCCATTTCAACAATGGAGTTTAGACTTCATTGGTGAAATTCATCCTCCTTCAGGCCAACATAAGTGGATTTTGATAGCCACTGATTATTTTACTAAGTGTATTGAAGCCATACCCTCCAGACAAGCCACAGATACTGTCATCATTTCTTTCCTAGAAAAAAAAAAATCTTTCACGATTTGGATGCCCCTAAACGATAATTATTGATAATGCATCAGCATTCAAATCCAAAACAAATGATTTAATTTTGCCACAAATACCATATTACCTTAGGTCATTCTGCTGCATATTAGCCCCAAGGTAATGGCCTAGCTGAATCCTCAAACAAGAGCCTTGTAAATATCATCAAAAAGTTACTTGAAGACAATAAAAAGACTTGGAATAAAAAATTAGTCAATGCCTTATGGGCAGATAGACTTACTACTAAAAAATCCATTGGTACTTCCCCTTACCAACTAGTTATGGAATGGATGTTGTTTTTCCATCCTCCCTAGGTGTACCAATGATGAAAATTATCCAAGAGTTACAAATTGAAACAAATGACATTCAAAGAGGGATTAATCAAACTATTCACTTCCAACAAACAAGGGAAGAAGTTTATATCAAATCTCAAGTCATTCAGGATAAAATCAAGAATTTTTTTTATAAAAAGACTAAAGTGGATGATTTCTACATAGGAGATAAAGTGTTAAAGTGGGATTCCAGAAGAGAAGACAAAGGAAAACATGGAAAATTTTATTTTCTGTGGAAAGGACCTTATGTGATTTATGGATATAGAGGTAATAATGCTTTCTTCTTGAAGGAAATGGATGGAACATATCTGGAAGAAGGACCACTAAATGGAAGAATGTTGAAGCACTTCTACTCTCCTGAGCTAACAAATAGTTAGTTTTTATTCACTTTGATCATTGTACATATATATTGCAAGTTTAGATTGGATTGGATGTTTCTCTAACGAAGTTGAAGCTCGAAGAGAAGGCCCTAAAATTTGATAGGTGAATATCATAAGTATGAATAAGTTGTAGACATCAGAAGACATTTACAAGGTCATCATAGTCAAATTCCAAAGGCTACTAATCTCAAAGTTCTTGATATTTCACCAGGAAATGTCATCCCCATGTGGAGCCACTGTTAGTGTCCTATAATAATAAGGTTCATAATTTTTGAATTGACTTTGAGAGTCTTCTAAATATGTATATACCTTGCTTTCGGTAAGTTGTTTTCCCATATTTTGAAAAAATGAAAAAAAGAGGGTAAAAAATCCTAAAACAAAAATCAAAGGACTTGGAAAAATATAAACCCCAAAATAAAAAAGAGAAATAAGACCTGAAAGTGAGCAAGTACAAATGCAACTGATTTTACTTTATTGCAAATAATAATGATTATGTGCAGAGTGTCAATAACTGCCATAATCCATGATCGGTTAAACAGTTTAATGTTAACTTTTCATGATTCAAATTCATGTTTTAGATAGTGAATAACGAATTTTCAAATAGTTTAAACTTGACAAATTAGTCGATAGGTAGAGAATAATGAGGAGCACAATAGTTTAATCTGAGCCCTCAGATGAAATAAGGTAGATCTCGATATTTTTATGCTTTGAAAGAAAATGTTTTAAGCTTGCAAGTCTAAATGCACCTACAAAATGAAGAAAAAATGTTATAAATAAAGTTGGGTAGGTAGAAATCAGTTGAAAAATCATGTAATAAAGCATCAACGGGAAAAATCACTAATTTCCCCTCCCCTATAAGTATTTAGTATTCTAAGCTATCAGTCAAACAGGCTTAGAGCATTTCTCTAACTTTTGTTGAGACCAGACGCAAGGCTCGATGCCTGGCTAGTTAAAAATATTGAGTTCTTATGTTAAACCCACATTTATCATCATTTACCCTTCATTCATACATTAAAACCCCTTTTTTTCCTAAGTAAAGACACATTCTTAATTAGTAAATATAAACCCCAAATAATTAACTTCATCCTTTCGAAAGCATTCATAAAACCCTCAAATTATATTTATCCTAAGTATTATTGAAGTACATATAAAAATGAGCAATGCTTTATTTTATACTTTACTTAGAGATAATATGTGTTTTGTTTCCCTTTTTCATATTAACTTTTAACCTATTTTTATTAAATCCCTAAAATTACACCTACCCATAGATATTAATTCCCCTATAACTAAATAACCCCCAAAAACCCACTATTTTAATGTTTAGACAAAAGTCTATTATCCCCACCTCCATAAATAAAAACCCCAGCTATAATACCTTTGGTATAAACTTATCATTATTTGAAATACCCCACCCCTATAGTTTTAAAACCATTCAAATGGTTAAAAACTATGTAATATAATAAATCGCGTCCACATATGTTTTATTGAAACATCTTTATAAATTTTTTAAATAAAAAACTTTACCCCCGCCTATATTCATATAATCCTATGTTTTTGAATTAAACAAATGTTTATTTTTTAAAGTTCAAGAACCATGGCCACCTATGCATAAAAGGCCGCACCCATATACATTGATTAAAACATTGTATATATGTTCAAACCTTATATCCCCCACCACGTATTAACCCATCCACTTACATATATCATCTCGGTCCGACTTCTTCATTTCAATGCAACTCTCGAACTAGTCTTGACCCTTCACATTGATCTCTCTAATCCGACAGGTGATATTTGATATCACGTGGAAAAGATGTGTGACCACCCAAACGCCAAAGCTATGTGAAATGGGTGGTTTTTCCCATTCCCCTCTCCTCCACGTGGCCTTTCCATACTGGATTGTGTGGGTTGAGTCTAAAACCGCTTACCACTGAAACCCCACGTGATAACCAGTATGGTTTTTTCTGTTTGAAATCCAAAATAGCCCTCCTACCTGATGTGACCTGTATTCAATGCCGATTAATGCAACCAATATGTTTTAATAAAAAATTTGATAAAATCATTTCATTCATCAATTCTTCCTGTGCTTTAAACCTAATACCTTTGCAAAGTCCCCCCCGACTGAAAGAAACCCTGTTAAAACCATTTTGCACCATTTTTCATGCCCGAAACCTCCAATATTTGCCCAGTAAACCTCTAAATACTGCTGAGGAGCTGCGTATCGCTCCAAAAAATTCGTTGAAGCTTTCAACTCAACAAAGAATCTCAAAAACCTTTCCAGAAAATGATACCTGCATTACAACAGGTATTTTTCTAGAATTTGAACCTGCAATCAAGTTGGAAAACCCTTTTAATAAATAAAACACATTTAAGTTAAAGAATTGATTAAGTAAAATGCCCAAAAAGTCCCAAAAACAGGTCAAACTCTGGCAATTTTTTTTCTAGAAACCCTTTTTCTCTGCAAAGCGCCATTTCCGAAGAAATTGAAGAGTTTATAAAATTTATTAGTCTATTTCAATGCTTTGAGATAAGCCAGAAAGCCTCTGCAGGTACCCTAAACCCTCTATGATCCTTTTAAAAAAGTTTTCATCCCTATTCCCATTAAAAATACTTATAAAACCCTTGTTTTCTATTTTAAACCAACTCTCAAGCTTTTAAACCTCTTTGATAGGCCTAAATTGAATAAGAAAAGCCCATAAATTGCCAAATTTTCCCAATTAAGCCTCTGCTACAGTAAAATTACTATGAAAATTGTTTAAACTTGCAAAAGCATATAAAAATTCCTAAAAAATAGAGTGCAAGAAAGCTTGAAGGTTCTAAATCTCCGAAGCCTACCCTTGCTATGACTTCAAACAATGCTATTGTTGTCAATCCATTACAATCACCTGTTGCTGATTTTGAACACATTCCCCTTGTTGATACTAATTATAAAATAGTTGATCCCATTGTTGAATTCAACTTGTTAGATATCCATAACTGGTGCTATGAGAAATATTTAGATGATCAAGAACAAGTCCATATTTGGGAATCCAATTTGCTCAAATATGTAGTCCCAAAGACTCACCCTTGTTAGGAGATTATCATATTGTGTCAACAATACTATGTTCCTGAAGAAAGAGCTATTGTGAATGCCAGTAAAGAACTCCTATTTATCATCACTGCAAAGTAAATTAACCAAATGTTGCAGCTTCAACCTTACCCCCAAGCATTACCTTTGTCTATTGAGACCCTCACTAAGCTATACATTGGCCTAGATTTTCCTAAAAGGTTCATGATTTTTCATACTTTTATGCCTCTACATGTAGAAATTCCCAAGTTAAATCCTCCATATTCTACTGCTAAATTACCTGAAGGATCAAGACATGTAATTTCCTTACTCTCTTTCATACTTGTATATTTCACTGATGAGCACACTGATGAATCCATCTTGGGATTATTGTCCACCATTTCTCTAGGTCAACCACCTTCAGTCATATTTGATTATGTTGGTTTCATTGCTGATAATATTCATTATCAGTTGACAAATTTAGAAATAGAGGGGGTGTTTAGATATACCTCCTACCTTTTCCACATGTTTCTATACTTCCAATCAGATAATTTTCCAATCACTCTTCAAAAACTTGACATAGAGGCCAATCCTCTATCTATCATTTTTTGGACATCATTGCTCAGAAAATAATGTACAGATTTTAGATATTCATATTTTTCAGAGTTATTTTTACATCCAGTGATTACCATGTTGACCAAGACAGAGAAGCCTAGAATAAATGAGAAAATGAAGAAAATGTTGCAGCTTTCAGAGAAGAGTAAGGTTGGTGACTGGTATTTTTATGAGAAATACACTGAAATCAGATTTTTTGGGACAAACTTGTTTTCTTACAAGTTACCCAAAAATCCTCCAATGAGGATCTTTGCCTTGGAGTATGTCAGGCAGATCCTAAATTCTGATTCAATCAATTTCATGGAAGCTAAGAAGAAGACCCAATTAAAACTTAAAAATCAAATTGGGCCATTCATATGCAATCACAGGGATGCAGAAAAAGAAGTAGAAAATCAACTATTGGAATATAAATTTGAGGAGAGTTTCCCTTGGAACTATGATCCACAAGGGATCTTGAGCAAGCTAAGGGTAAAATGAAAATTAACACCCTTTATCCATGAAGCTAAACCATAAATAGAAAAGTTTTCCAATCAGCTTGAATGGATTGAAAACACATTAATAGATGCAGTAAGCAAAGGTAATACTAGTCATACCTTAGAGACTAAAAATCAACCAGAGAAGTCCATTAAAAGAATAAGAGAAGAAGGAGCCTATGTGGTAGAGACTACAATAGAAACAAAGTTCAAGATCGTTTACAACAAAAGGAAAAAATTAGATATAGCAGGTAAAGGAAAGGTAACAATAGATGTTGAAGAAACAGAGCCTCTTAATACCAACAAAGAATTTCCAGAGACAAATATAGCTAATGTAATTATCAATGAGCCAAATCAGAATGAAGAAATCAATAATGAAGACACACAGCTGATGGAAAGACAACAAAGCATGGAGGCTTCTTCCTCACATTCAATTGAGGAAAAGGATTTCGATATTAAGGAGAAATATAAGAAAATCAAATTGAAGAATGAGGAAATCAAAACTGAAATTTACTCTCAGTTCTTGAAACAAAAGCCAGGTAATCAAAAGAGATTCATATCAGAATTTGATTGCTCAAGTAAAAAATTGATTATGTCAGTATTACAGCCCACAGTATCAGTTCCAAAGACATTTGCTGACTATAAGAAATTTGATCTATAAGTAGCTACATATAGCATCAATGAACTAGATCAAATAGAATTTCACAGGAAAAGCTCAGATATGTTATATTCCACAGTTACAACAAAAGCTATGAGTGCTAATAAGCTACAAAACACCATCTCTAATATGCAAGATCAAATGAAGATGGACAAAGCTTCATTGTATGCCAAGGATCTAAGGATAAAATCCTTAGAAGAATTAGTATTGCAGGTACCATCTGATCCTACAAACATTAAAGCAACAGAAGCATTGGTAAAAAATAAAAATGAGGATATAGCAGCCTTGAGGAAATAGCTCAAGCTTCCTCAAAGTGAGCATCCTCGGACAAAATAAATCTTACATGAACAAAAGGAAAAAGATGAAATGATGAGTTTAATTCTTCGGTTGACAGCTCAGATTAAGGAAATGGAAATATAAATGGACCAACTTGTCTAAGAAAAGGAGATGGTAAAAGAAACAATGATTCCTACAGTCAATCCTGTCATCACTACAGCAGTGCCTTCAACTTTATGAGAAAAATTGGCACCCAAAGAACCACTGGCCACTGCAGTGCCAGTGACTTCTTCCACTACATCAGCCACTAAATCATCTACCACAATAATACAACCTAGAGATGATGCTAGCAATATAGTAAAGTCAATGGAAGAAATCTCTTTGAAGAAAAATGAAATTAACACATTGACAAAAATGGTTGAAAATATTGAAAAATAAAATAAATTAGCTCAAGTAAATGCTGAGATACATGAACAAAATGCCAGCAAATTAAGTGAAGAGTTAAAAAATTTGCAAAAAGAATTAATTCTGAAGGATCAGATATCATACATAAAAAATTACCTATGGAATAATGTTATTGAAGCCATCCATGATGTATGGCCTTCAATTCAGGTAATTTTTGAGAAAAGAGAATTGGAAGCCCAGGAAAAAATTCAAAAGACTCAGATTGATTTGGCTAAAAAACCAGAACAAGCAGTAAGGGTATTCAATTTTCTTAACAGAAAGAATAGAAAGGAATTGGAATAGCTCAAAATAACAGATAGAACAACAGCTATCCTAGAAATCAGGAAAGTCACCACAAAGAGAAATTTGATGAGGTAACTTGAAGAAAAATCTGAAGTTATGAATACTGCCATAACTAGATTTATGGTTAAGTTCACCAATTTGAGGAAAAAAGGACTTCCTGATATCATGGTTATTAATGATAAATTGATGTCTAAAAATGATTATGACAAGAAGATAAGAGAATATGCCAAGGAACAGGTAAATAAGCCAACAAGTCAAGGCATCCCCATAGGAAAAGTGTTATTGAAGAGTTTTGAAGATTTATTTTAATTACAATATGAGAGCAAGCACTTATTTGTCATCAAGCCCACCTTTGCTAGATATACAGAAGATAATGAGAACTTTAGGAAATTAAAGAATAGTCAAATTCCTAAAAATGAGGATTGGCAAGCTCTTACAGATTTAATGTGAAGGATAAAAGCAAGCAGATGAAAAGAAGACAAAAAATAATTTTCAGAATAACAGTCAAAACAGATTTTATTTACATCAGTAAACAATTTTGACTAAAGGTTAAAACGGTATCAGTTAAAGAGTATCAATGAATAAAGAGTACCCGAGAAAGAGTACCAGTGAATAAATATTATCTGAGAAAGAGTATCAGACAAGGCAAGTCAGATTTCAAAAAATATCTAAAGGCCGAGGACACCAAGGTAGCCAGTTGCTTTATCCTCAAAACTATTTTTATTTCTTAAGGATAAAATAGGACAGCTTGCTAATTTGTTAAGCAGCTGTCTCTATTTTTATTGTAAATATATTTTATTTTCCTAAGATCATTCCTAAAAGTCATCTAGGATTTTTTTTAAAACATTTTGTAGAAGTATTTTGTGTGGAATAAAATTGCTAAGATTGTTATAGTCATTTCTTCTTGGACTTCAAAGATTTTATGTGTCAAAATTCGAGTAGCAGGCTGGATCAAAGCAAATTGGCATCATACTTCAGGATCCCTGTGATGACCTATTTGGAGTGAAGTATTTTCTTCACTTGTCATTGTTTCTTTTCTTTGTTACATGCATCCATTTATGTTAATGGTAAAGCTGAATGTATAAATAGGAGTATTACTACAGGATATGTTAATAACACCCAATTTTTAACTAGTTATCATTTATATGTTTTCCTCCTATTTCCAGTGTAGGGAACCCTTAATTTCTCCCTCATTCATTTGACCTCTCCTACTACTACCCTTTTCCAGATTTAAGGATTCTTAAGTGCCCTTTATCCTAATCATACCACCTCACAAAAACAATTTTCCAAGATCTCTGAGGGTTATCTATCTTGCCCTAAAGACATTTGAACTTTTTTCCACTTGATCTTAGTCCTGTTAGCTTGATTTTGACTCCATAGCCCAATGGAAAAATAGATTTCCCAGTATTCATCCTTTCAAGTGATTTTTCCCACCAAAGCAAACAAAACCAAACCAAAATTGTACTTTCATAACTAGCCTAATATTCACAAATTAAAAAAAAGTTATACTTTAAAGATAGAGCCCTCTCTAAAACCCTAGGAAGGCTAGATCCTAGAGTTTGAAGTAGGTTTTTGGTTACCTCTAGAATTCTTTGACTTAAAACTAAAATTACACAACTTAAGAACTATTAGAGTGATAACAGGGTTGATGGTGGTTGCCTGCCTAGAGGGGTTGATGGCACTTACCTGCCTGGGTTTCCTCTCCCTAGAGATATATGATCCCATAAAGGGAAAAGAATTGCCCAAGATGGTCAAGAGGGGAAAACCTGAGGCAACTCTATTGATTTTGGAGCCTATTGGAGGAGGTCAAAAATTCCTCATAGATGGGATGCTATCAGAGGAATAGGCATGATGTTGCCAAGAGGAATCCATACTGGACCTGGAATGGTATTTTGTCAAATGACTTTCTGGATGTAGAAATTACTCTATTTATTTGTGGAAACCAACTCCCATGGGTTGGGAGGAGCATTTTGTTTACCATTTGTTGGCTCGAGGGGTCCTGACCCAGGTTCTAAGGTTCAAGTTTTGCAAAAAAACCTCTATACTACTGGCCCTTTCGGTAGTGACCTGCTTGCGCAGGCCAAAGTCTCACCTGAAGTAGTATGGGTGGGTGTTGGAACCAGGTTTCCACACCCTGGGAGAGGGTAGGTAAGTCAAGCAGAGCTGCTTTCAGCCTTATAGTGACCAGATCTTATACCACAGATCCTAGACCTACAGATTCCCTTAGCATCCACGTGCGCAACAACAATTATATTCACGGTACTCAACAGATCATGAACTCATATAATGATGGAATAATTTTATATCATGACCTAATGGAATGATTGAAAATTTCTTCAGAATGGGACACCTAAGATGCACATGCAAATGTGTTTTGATCCCTGGTGGAAGTATGCAAATATCAACACTAACACATTCCAATGGGTGGTTTTGATATTGTACTAGGAGTCCAATGGTTGCAATCTTTGGGTACGATAAATTTTAATTTTCAAGAAATTTTCTTGAATTTGTTTTGGGAAGGAAAGGAAGTTGAATTAAGGGGTATCGCAGGGAAACCGGGAAAGACAACATATATAATGGCATGAAAAATCTTCTAATTAAATAACAACGAGGCGTAATTGCAAAATTATTCTCATTAGAGGTTGAAACATCGAAATCATCTATTTCTCCATATCTCCAAAAATTCTTGGACAAACATTCCAAGGTATTTGATACTCCCAAAGGCCTCCCACCTATTCATGATCATGATCATTATATTAATTTGATTCCAATAAGTGTTCCTCCAAACATAAGGCCTTACAGATATCGTAGTGCCCAAAAGAGTGAAATTGAACGTATCGTTGCAGAAATGCTAGAGGCCGGTATAATTCAACCTAGTCAAAGTTATTTCTCTTCTCTAGTAGTATTGGTGCCAAAGAAGGATGGATCATGGCGCATGTGTCCGGATTATAGGGAGCTCAATAAGCTCACTATTAAAGATAAAGTTCCCATTCCTGTCATTGATGAATTATTGGATGAATTACATGCAAAAATTTACTTCACCAAGTTGGATCTTTGTTCAGGATATCATCAAATTATAATGAACACTGGAGACATTCTGAAAAAAACATTTAGAACTCATGAGGGTGATTATGAGTTTTTGGTCATGCCTTTTTTCCTTACCAATGCACCTTCTACATTTCAAGGTTTGATGAATTCCATTTTCAAACTCTTCCTTAAAAAAATTGTGTTAGTATTTTTTGATGATATACTAATCTGCAACAAGTCTTGGAAGGATCATTTTCAACAATTTGACAGGTGCTCAAACTATTGGAGGAGAAACAATTATATGCAAAAACCTCCAAATGTTTCTTTGGAGCACAAGAGGTGGAATATATGGGTCATATTGTACCTCATGAGGGTGTTAAGGTATACCCTAACAAAATTAAATCCATTAGGGAATGGAAAATCCCCACAACAATAAAGAATCTACAAGTATTTCTCGGGTTGACAGAGTATTATCACAAGTTTGTTAAGAATTATGGGAGAATATAAGTAGCACCTCTAATAAAATTACTGAAGAAAGATGAATTTTCTTGGACTCTAGAAGCAACTAAGGCCTTTGAACATCTTAAAGAAGCAATGTTCCAAGCACAGTCTTAGCTACGCCAAGCTTCACAAAAAGATTTATTGTGGAATGTAATGCCTTAGGAAATGGAATTGGTGTCATTTTAATGCAAGAAGGAAGACCAATTTATTTTGAAATTCATCCAATCAAAGGACCTATTTATGAGAAGGAAATGTCAGAAATACTACATGCACTAAAGAAATGGTGACCTTACCTAATGAGAAGACACTTCAAGGTAAAAACATATCATGATAGTTGTCTAGTCAATTTAGTGTCCTAAATTGCTAACATAAATTATCAACCAGGGCTAGTAAACTGATGAAGTGTGATGCACTATTTGTGCCTAAGTATCCCTTTTTCTTACTTTGTTGTTTTTAGTGTTTTATTGATGTTTTGGGGTTTTTATGTTTGAATCTTAGTATGCTACTCTATGCTAAAAAGATGAAGTTAGATTTATGTCAAAAGGGAGAAAATGAAATGTTAATAAATGAATTAAAACAGATTTTATTTGCAAGTTTTGTTCCTAACTAGAAAATTATGAAAACAAAAAGTCCTAATCCATGGATATTACAGCTTCTAAATGAACATTCATGAAATGAAAAGTAACTCAAAACACTACAACTTAATTTGATTCATTTAGTTAGAGATTTGTTGGAAGAGCTTGTGAAAAATATTAATTCTAATGCAATGAGGATCTCCTAAAACATAAAAGGAAATGCTAAACAACTTATAACATTACAACTAAATCTCATTCATGAGTTAGAGGTTTATTGGAAGAGCTTTTTGAAAGAGATTAATCATAATGTGATAAGGATCTTCTATGAAGAAAAACAATCAATAACTCAAAATATTACAACTTAGTCTCATTCGTGAATTAGAGGTTTATTGGAAAAGCTTTTGAAAGAGACTAACTGCAGTATAATGAGGATCTTCTTTTTAACTAAATAACAGAAAATGAAATGCTAATAACTCAGAATATCACAATTGAATCCCATTCATTTAATATAGATGTATTGGAAAAGCTTGAGAAAGAGACTAACTGCAATATCATGAGTATCCTTTATCTAAGAAAATGACATGAAACATAATGCTAAAAGCTATGATTTCAAAAAGAAATCTAAGTAAGGAAATATGACAAAACAGAATTGAAAGTGACTTATATAGAAAACATGTAAAACCTCCTCGAATAGCAGGGGCCCTCTGCTACCAATTTGTTGTAATCCTTAGTGTGATCAAAACAGCATCAAAGAACTAAATTTCTTTATTGATAAACTCACAAATCTACATCCCATTCCATCTTAAACTTTGTTACAAAACACTCTCTATTCCTTTCTCTCCTTCTCCTATTTTTCACTACTCATGATAGGAGAAAGCTTCTCCTATTTATACAAAATATGAGAAGTTATCTCCTTAATGGGAGTCCATGAATCTCTCCCTCCATCTCTAGAGTTACAATCAAAATAGGAAATGATAAGACACATGTATTTTTAGAGTTTCAACACAAATAAGAAATGAGACACATGGCCTCATGATCCCATGATCTTCTCCCTCCATCTCTAGAGTTACAATCAAAATAGGAAATGATAAGACACATGTCTTTTTATAGTTTCAACACAAATAAGAAATGAGACACATATCTTCTTAGAGTTTCAATACAAAAAGGAAATGAGACACATGTCCTCATGATCCCATGTTCTTCTCCACTCAAATTCGAATTTGGTTTTGGGAGGCCACATAAAGGTCTTTTAGAAGCTTCCTTTTGACCTACACATGTCACAAAACTCATAACACATATATAGATATATGAAACTATGTTAATTTTCTAATTTCTAATCATAAATTCACTTTAAATACATAAAATAAATAACTTTGGAAGACAAGGATCCTAACCCATATATTTATGAAAATGGTTACTTGATGTAGGGTTTTAGGTTAGATGGCTATGAAATAAGAGCTGAATGGTTATGACATAATGGGAATATGTATGAATATGGAAAACACTTTTGAGACTCAACAATAGTCTTAAATACTTTTTGGAACAAATATTATCTTCAGAAGAGCAGCAAAAATGGGTCACAAAGATGTTGGTTTATGACTTTGAAATCGTATAGAAAAAAGGGAAGCAAAATCTGGTTGCAGATGCACTCTCAAGAAAGGATGAGGATGTGGAAGAATTTCTTTGTGCCATTTCTATTATCCAACTGGATTGGATAACTGAAGTAAGGGATGAATGAAAGAATTACAAAGAAGTGTGGACACTCACTCAAAATTTGGGGCAAGATCCTAGTACCTCTAATACATTTAGCTGGAAAAATGATTCATTATGGTACAAAGAATACTTATATCTTTGTAAGAATTCCAAAATTAAATAAAATATTCTTTTGGAATTGCACACCTCTCCCTTAGGAGGGAAATCAGGACTTTAAAAACTTACCATAGGGTCAAGAAGGATTTTTTTTGGGAAGGCCTTAAATTTGATATTCAAAAGTTCGTGGCGGAATGTTTGGTTTCCCAAAAAAATGAAGTTCATACAATTAAGACGTTGGGTCTGTTACAACCATTATCCATTCAAATTCAACTTTTGGAGGGGGTTTCAATGGATTTTATCACAGGTTTACCCAAGTCCAAAGGAAAAAATTTCATCATGGAGATAGCTGATAGACTTACCATTTTTACTAAAATTATTGTAAGCGATAGAGATCCCATTTTTACTAGAACTTTTTGGACAAATTATTTTCTTGTCTCGGTACTCAATTAGCTCATAGCTCATCTTATCATCCTCAATTTGATGAGAAAACTTAGATATTGAATAAATTTTTGGAAGGATATCTTCATTTCTTTGTATCTAATAATAAAAAAAAATGGGTCAAGTGGTTACCTCTAGCTCAACAGTGGTATAACACTTCCTTCCATACTACAACAAAAATGACCCCATTTATGGCACTTTATGGATATCATCTACCTCCCTTCACATCATATTTAAGAGAAAATTCTAAGTTTCAAGCAGTGGAAGATCACATCGAGCATTAACAATAAGTTCTCCAACTCTTAAATGATAACCTCACTTTGGTGCAGAATCGAATGAAACAACAAGAAGATCATCATCACAACGAAAGGAGATTTGATGTAGGTGACTAGGTATTTTTATAGCTACAACAATACAAACAAATTCCCCCCAAAAAATCTAAGAAGGACAATAAATAATCACCAAAGTACTATGGTCCTTACAAGGTGCTACAAAATATTGGTATAATGGCATACAAATTGGAGCTTCCTGCATCTTCTCGAGTGCACCCAGTTTTCGATGTTTCATGCTTAAAGAAGGTTATAGGTGAAAATATTATAGTTCAAACAATGTTTCTAGAACTTGACGAGGAAGGAAAAATCATATTGGAACCTAAAGTAGTCACGGAAACAAGAACTCGACAGCTACGAAATTGGTCAATTTTAGAGTATCTCATCAAGTGGAAGAATTTAACCGTTGAAGATTCGACATGGGATGATGAGAATTTAAACAAAAGCATCCATAACTACTAAATCATTCAGGAAAACACTATTTTTAAGGAGAGGGTCATGTTATGTCCCTATAATACTAGTGTATCCCCTTATTGATATTGTTAGTGTACCCCCTTTATTATTATGGTTGTGCCCATGTAGTCCCCATATTGATATTATTATGCTCCATAGAAGCCCACTATTATTATTGTTGTGCCCTTACATTATTATTGTTATGTCGACTATGATTATATTGTGACCCCTTAGACTCCTATATACATAAAGGAGGTTTTGGTCATTTGAATCATCCAATAATTTTTCATTTATGTAATGTAAAGGAGGTTTCCCCCTCGAAGAGGATATTTTTTAAGTCGTTGATATATTATTTCTATTGTTTTATGAGTTGGTTGCATAACAGAAAGGAAAAATCAGAGTTATATAGGGAAGGAAAAAGGCTACTTCAGTGAGGTTGATCACAACCATGCAGGCCAATGTAGTGCAACAACAAAAAGGGATGCATGTTATTTGCAGTGCAAATTTTAAGTGATGAGAAGGTTGGAAGAGATGTTGATAATGAGGAAACTAAACTGCTAGGAATGTACGTGGTTCTACAACAGTATGCAGATGTGTTTCCAGTGGAAGTTATTGGATTACCTCCTAATAGAGAGGTAGATTTCTCTATTGAGTTGGTACCTGGAGTAGAACCAACATCCAAGGAACCATACAGGATGAGTACCCCTAATTTTGTGGAGCTGAAATTGCAGCTAAAGGAGATTCTTGACAAAGGCTACATAAGGTTGACTATGTCTCCATGGGGAGCACATGTATTTTTTGTAAATAATAAGGAAGGAACCCTTATATTATGCCTTCATTATAAGCAATTAAACAAGGTGAACATAAAGAAAAGTTACCCATTTCCAAGGATTGATGATCTCTTTGATCAACTGAGGGAAGCATAAGTGTTCTCCAAGATTGACATGAGGTTAGGATATCATCAAGTAAGGATCAAGGAGGAGGGAATTCACAAGACTACTTTCAGGACAAGATATGGGAACTATGAGTTTGTAGTGGTACCCTTTGGGCTTACTAATTCCCCTACCACACTAATGTGCTTAATTACCAGTGTGTGTTGCATCCTTATTTGGACAAGTTTTTCATTGTGTTTGTTGATGACATGTTAATGTACTCAAATAAAAAGGAAGAGCATGAAAAGAATCTGGTTGTAGTGCTAAAATTGTTGAGGGAGCACAAGATCTATGAAGATATCAACAAATGTGACTTTTTCCAGCCACATATACACTATTTGTGTCATATTGTCTCCAAGGAAGGGATATACGTTGATCCAGAAAATATAAAAGCTATAATGGAGTGGACAACACCAAATAATGTAAATGAGGTTAGATCATTCATGGGATTGACAGGTTATTACCAAAGATTTATCTTAAATTTCTCCAAGATAGGCCATCCTATCACATCCTTGCAAAGAAAGGAAAATAAATTTGAGTGGACAACTCAACATGCAACAAGTTTGGAGCAACTAAAACACTTGGTCACAAATGCACCTGTGTTGAGGATTGTAGATCCTAACAACGATTTTGTGGTGTGAAAGGAAGGGCTCAGTGGAGTCTTGATGCAGGAAGGGAAGGTAGTATGTTATGAGTAAAGGAAATTAAATGAGCATGAGGTGAATTATGTCACTCATGATCTAGAGTTAGTTGTCATCATTCATGCATTGAAAATGTGGAGGCATTACCTCCTTGGCAAAAAATTCACACTTATGACAAACCATAGTGGGCTCAAGTATTTGTTCGATCAACCCAATTCGAACACTAGACAGACTAGATGGCTAGCCATACTTAACGAGTTTGATTTTGAGATCCAGTACATAAAAGGCAAAGAAAACAGGGTTTCTGATGCACTAATTAGGAGAATTCAAATGAATCATTTGACAGCTATAAGCTCCTACAAAACATGCCTGGTAGAAAGGGTCAAGAATGCAGGACAACATGATGAAAAATATAAGCAAATGAAAGAAAATTTGCTACAAGATGAAGGGAATGAGGAATATCATCTCACTGAGGATGACCTAATTAGATTCAAAAACAAATTTTGTGTGCCAATTAGTGATGAATTAAAGAGGCTTATAATGAAAGAGTTTCATGTCAATCTTTATTCAGGCCATCTAGGGCACCAAAATAACCTCAAGGCCATTAAAAAGTTATATTATTGGCCAAATTGGAAGAAAGAGGTGGTTTAATTTCTGGCTAAATGCAAATAATGTTAGGAAGTGAAGGATGAATTCAAGCATCTAGTAGAATTATTGCAGCCTATTCCCATTCCAGAATGGAAATGTGAGGTAATTTATATGGATTTCATCACAGGTTTTCCTAGAACCTCCAGGAAACATGATGCAATCATGGTAGTTATTGACATATTGAGAAAGGTAGTTCACTTTGTGGCAGTCAAGTCCACTAATTCTACTAGAGAGGTGGCACAAATATTCGTAAAGGAGATAGTGAGACTACATGGTTTTCCCAAGAAAATTATTTCAAATAAAGATGCTAAGTTCACTTCAAGGTTTTTGAAGGAACTGTTCGCAGGTTTGGGGACCAAGTTGGAATTTGGTAAACCATATCATCCACAAATTGATGGGAAAACATAGAGGAAAAATAGGATCCTTGAAGACATGTTAAAAATGTATGTGATGCATCAACCCAAGAAGTGGGAAGAGTATCTTCCACTTGTATAATTTGCATACAACAATGAATGCCAAGAATCCATAAAGATGAGCCGTTTTTGAGGAATTGTATGGGAGGAGTTTAAATACACCTATCAGTTGGAGTGATCCATTAAAGATGGTCATTTTTGGGCTTAACATTCTTAGGGAAATGGAGCAAAAAATTCAGATCATCAAGTAGAATTTGAAAGTGGCATAGGACAGGTAGAAGAGTTATGTAGACTATCATAGGGTGCATAAAGAGTTACAAGTTAAGGAACATGTTTATTTGAGGATCAAACCCAAGAAGAGATCCTTAAATATTGTGCCATGTTCCAAGTTGGCATCACCGTATTGTGGGTCTTTTGAGATCCTTGAAATAATTGGACCAGTGGCCTATAGGATTTATTTACCTCCATTATTTAAATTTCATGACATTTTCGATGTTTCTTTGCTTAAAAGGTATGTACATGTTTCTAATCATGTGATTGATTGGTTTGTGCTACAGGTGGAACAAGAGGGAGATTTCTAACTAAATACATTGTGCATTCTAGACCGAAGGAGTCTCATGCTCTAGACTCGAGCCATAGAGCAAGAAAAATTGTAGTAGAGGAAATTTGGTCTAGAGGAAGCCACTTGTGAAATGGATAACTCCATGGTAGAATCATATCAATTTATGTTTGCTGGTTGAAGAAAATGTGTATATAGATGTAAATACTATATAGATTTGTACCTATCAAGCTTCAAGAAATAGTATGAGTTTTATTTTGTTTCCTGTACTACATATGAGCGAAAGAAAACTGAGGGTTGTGTTTCCTCAAGGGGGAGGTGTTTGGGACAACCCAAACCTAGGTTTACTCATGAAAAGTCAATGTAAATATTTTTACAAAAATCTATTAGACTGGGTTGAGTCAAAGGGACATAGATTCGAGAGCTGAGGAGGTTACTTTCTTGGGATGTATAAGTTTTCCTTGTGCAGGAAACTGGATTGTTATTGATAGCCATTAAAGGATAGTTGGTGTGATTTTAATAAGCTGGTTACCTAAATTAAATTGGTCTTCAAGAGAAGTAAGTGGGCCCATGTTGATCAAGAAGCATTACAATTCTAAAAGGACAAGAATTAATGGAGTTGGAGGACTGTGAAAATAGGGAGGAAAAAGAGAGGGTTTGACCTCATTGGGGGATAGATTCATTCACTCGATCCACATTCATATAAAGAAAAACGTAGAGGAAGAGGAAAAACAAGGTATTTTGTAGAAGAGAAGAAAATACAGTGACCTCTATTTCATTGGAAACATTGGCATGAAGAAGGTATCTCCTTGGTGAGGAAAAATGGTCTTTGGATTCCCTGTATAGCTAGAGGGTGGAGATGTTCTTTCTATGGATTCCCTTGATGGCTAGGGTGGAGGGTTTTTCCTTGAATTCTTGGAGGGATGGCCTCTGAAGCCTTTATTGTTGTTTATCTTATAGTGGGTGCTAGATTCCCCTAAGTGGATGGAGCCATTGCGTTGGCTTGAAGGGTGGAGAATTTTTTCTTTGGAATCCCTTGACCCTCTTGGGTGGAGACTTGCTTCTCTGGATTCCCTTAACAATATTGGGTGGAGGAAATTGGCCTCTATATTCCTTGTTTTTACATGGGTGGAGAATAATCCTCTTGATTCCCTCTATGTTTGATGAGCTACCAATGGGTAGTTGTAGGGTGGATGTAGTTGGGATTTGGATTCCCTATGCATTGTTTGACTATTGAGTGGCTGGTGGGTGGAGGAAATAGGTCCTTTGCTTTCCCTATTTTAGTTGGAAGTTGGTGTTTCGATCCCTTGAGCAAGACCCTCAATCTCTGGAATCTGCCTCAGGGGTGATACTTGCAAATGAGCTTGGATGCAACAATATAAATTTGGGTATAGAGTCCTTTTCCTAGACTCAGTTTCCAAACAAAATCAAAGATAAGTGTTCTTATGTCTTTGCAATGTTAATAAACACGTGTTTTCATTTCTGGATTGAAATGGTGTTTGTAAACGTAATGAACATATGGTTGCATTTCTCAATTGAAATGGTGCATGTAAATATGATGAACAGGTGGTTGCATTTCTAGATTGAAATGGTGTCTATAAACGTAATGGAGAGAGACTATGTTCTTGACATTCACATGAATGATTAACACATTGTGCAATACTAAGGAAATGAATTGTCTATAAGAGCATGATCCAAACCTTAACAATAAAGAACATGAAAAATATTTTATTCAAGTATAAGGGTTACATTGGAGACATCCTAATTGGACAAGGTTTGTGTGTATATGTTGGGTACAAGCCCATATTATAGTTTATGAGGCATTGCGCTAATGCTGAGAAATAATTCCTATTTTAACATTAATAACATGTGACTCTACATTAGAGGCTTTTATATCCTTGCGTTTTCAACAGTTCTGGAGGTCTTCAACTAGTGGCAAATTTTTATTGGTCCAGGCACTACAAGACTAAAGGTGCACCTGGGTGCATGGATCATCGAGGATTATTGATATCCTTGTGGCCCTTTTTGTATTTTCAACTCTCATGGACCCGGGAAGAGCGGCTTTGTCATAAGCTTAGGATATAGCATCAGAAGGGTCCATAGAAAACCATAGTGGCCATGGTGGAATGTTAGCGAAAATCCAAATGTCTGTGGATCCACTATAACCAAACCATAATTAAATACATGTTGAATGGTGAAGATCTCACAGAGTAGCGCTACAGTGAATTTAGGTGGGAAAACAATCTTATAGTTTGATTGGATAAATTGATGTGATTGGCCTGAGGGAATACTGAGTTGTGGAAGCCATATATTGACTATCGAGATTATCCTTATTACAATTGGATGAAAGGAGGTTGACGTGGCCTAGAGGAAACATCCCAGAAAATTTTGATTGACAATACAAAGGAGCAAGAAGGGTGATGTAATTTGAGCCACAATGGTAGATATGTGAGCTTATTATTCATGTTATTGGTTTGGGTGGACCCACTTGGCTAGCTATCCTGTCCAGTCAACCCAGAAGCAATCTCAAGAGTGCATGAGAAATGAGGCAAGGTGACTAGCAACGAAATTTCGTGGCACTGTCATGATGTGGACCAATTGGAAAAAAAATGTGTCGAGACGTGACCCACCAACCCATTTGGCCTAGAGGCCATATCCCAGATGTTTGGTTTTTTGCATCGCAAAGTGATAGCAGGGTTGATTGGGCATTGAGCCAGGTGGACTCACATATTTGAGGCAAGGAGCGTTCCCATTGGTGATCAGGATGGATCCCACATGACAACTCATCCCTAAGGCCATATCTCAGGATTTTTTTTTGTAACCCCAAGGAATGGTAGGGATGACTGGGCGTTGGGCCAACTGGGCTCACAAATCAAAGGTAGAGAGTTTTAACAGCCCTGGTAAAAATCCATGTAAAAAAAATATAAGACCACGGTTGATGGGACACGTATTCCAAGTTGAATGGTGGCAAAAACATCCTAGCAGGTGTTCATTCAGTTTATTATGGACAAAGGAAATTGGAAAATTCAATGGAAAAGGCATTGGAAAGACATGAGGCATTTATTGGCATTTTATTTATGAAAATAATGGAAATGAGGAGAAAAGGGAGGTGAAAGGTCACATGTTACATTTGAGGAGGAAAATGAAGGAAAATAATGGAAAATGAAGAAAATAGAGGCCTCATTAATAAAAAGGCTTCTGAGGATCAGTAGGTGGGATTTTGTCAGTGCATTTTTGGAGCTCTCTCATACTCTTGGATACTTAGAGTTTTATTGGATCACTCTTGGAGAGTGTGGATACTTCGTGATTTGGAGTAAGAAGGAAAAGGAAGAGCAGGAAAGCATAGGTGGACATCGTGATTAGCATCCACAACGAGATTTGATTGTAGGTACTGAGTTGCATGTATGTTTTCCTCACTATTTTTGGCATGCATGGGTATGCATGTGGATTTTCCTAGCCTTGCCATTTCTTGTACAAACATGTATTATGGGTTTATTTCCATTGATTGTTTTCTAGTTGGTTCTCATGATTCCTTTAGTTGTGGGTTAAGTTATTAGTTCTTGGAAGCCTTTGTTGGAAAAACGCTCTAGAAGCCTAGCAGACAACTTTGGGTTGAGTTACTAGTCCTAGAAGCCTTGATTGGACAAACGCTCTGGAAGCCTTAGGTGGGTTGAGTTACTAGTCCTGGAAGCCCTGGTTGGAAAAACACTCTAGGAGCCCTGTGACAGTTGGGGTTGAGTTACTAGTCCTAGAAGCTTTGGTTTGAACAAACACTCTGGAGCCCTAGAACATCTTGGATAGAGATCAATCTATGATGGTTAGTGATTTCCGACCATGAGGTGGAATCGCTATATTGGGGTTGAGACGGTTTGGTATCTGGAGCCCTGGTTTGGTGTTGATTGATGTGTTTGATAAACTTCCGCATTCATGCTTGGAATATGGCATGGGGGTGACTGGATGAAGTTAGACTTGGCTCAACCAATCTATGGTCAGGTGGAACGTGGAAGTCCCATTTCCAGTTGTTTTTCACATTCAGTAATGAAGAGCTCATTCCTTTGGTATTTGGTATGCAAATGTACTGGCTTATGTATGGATTTATTGTTTTTGTATCCATTGTATTTCTATTGTTATTATGTTGGTTATAAGCATGTATTTGATCAGTGATGATGTATGGATCTACCCATGTTTTTACTTTTCAATGATTACACAATGTATCTATGGTCAAATAGATTTTATTGTAGCTTATGATGTAGGGGAGAAATGCTCCTTAGTGATTCTCAAATAAGTAATAGACCCCCATGTTTAAAACTGTATTTTATACCTATAGATGCAATGTTTGTGACATGTTTGACGAAATGCCTGTCATGGCTAGGAGGGGTCCAGATGAGTTCCTGATGATGTGATTGCTTCCATAAAAACAATTTAATGTTATTTATCCTCTCCTAAAGTTTCATGAAGTTATGGGAAGTGACATGGGTTCTAGGCTAAAAAGGTGGCACAAATCCCGGAGTTGCAGGCACATAACTGACTTTTTGGGGCCCCAGTTGCAACCTTGCCTTGGCATGCCCACGGCTATAGGCTTCTAGCCATTTCCTTGTCCTTACATGCCCGCGTATAAGGGTTAAAAATCAGTACCCTCTCAGGGTTCAGGGGTCTGGGAGGTTGGGTTACATCTTGGAGGTGTTTTTGATGTTGTGTAAGGCCTATTTGTCAGGTTTTCATCGGTTCCACTTCCTTAAGGTCATTTAGGAGGTTGAATATCATATTAGTAGCCTCTCATCGCATTTTTACCTCGATTGGCCGGTTACTTGGGTAGATGTGGGAAGAGGGTGTTACAAGATCATTCCCATTGGTCGGGATGGATCCCATATGACAGCTCATGCTTAAGGGAAAAATATCGTGAGCTAAAAAGGGATTCCTATTTTGAAAAATGGGATGAAATGATACCAGGATGACTTGGAACAGGGTGTCATGACTCGGTAAACCCGTGGAAAAAATAGAATCCTGGGAATGGGGTGGTGTGTCCCACTTCTCCATGTAAACCGGAAAGTCCCTTTTTTTTGGAAGTCAACCGGGAGCACCCTGGAAGAGTTGTCAGGATGGTAGGGATCAGGATGATGTGTTGCAAAGGTCCCTACCCTTAAGGAATAAGAGGAGAAGCAAAGTGATTCGCCGAGGTGAATGGACTGGGATGAAATGTCCCTAAGGACCCATACCGAAGGTATAAAGGAGGGTGGTGGATGAAATCATCAAGATAAAGAGAAGAAGGATGACGTGGTGGTTAAAGCGAGAGCCTAAAGGGAACCTCTTAAAATCATGTTCCCATCGACGAAAACCATAAGCAAGTTTGAAAAACCCAGTATTTCCTTATCCGACACCCTCTGCGGTGGTTTACAAAAGGGTGAGGGAGGGTGTCAGAATGAACGTGGGTTTTTGATCTAGTGATCCTTGGTATTCTTTTTACTGCCCATTCTGAGGGGTGACTCCTCTCATAACCTCTACGCATGTTACCCAGTCAGAATTACGTGTGATGAACTCACAATTTTAATGTGCAGGGATCTACCCAGAACCTGCATGCCTATTAGGTGACATTGGCGGGGAAGATTAGAGCAATCAACGTGGCAAATTGATATTGGCATCAAGGCATAAAGGCGTGGGGTCCATAGCATATGGGTGACGAAGCATGGGATTTTATGATTATTTATATATTTATGAAAATATACTATATATGTATTATTGGTTGTTGAGGCCATGGCTAAGGGTCTAAACATGCACACACATGCACATATGTATATATGAAAGTGGAAAACTTATGCATAACTAATAATTTGAAGCAAATTAGGGATTTGAATCGTGTGTTGAGGTGTAAGAACAGTGGGGAAAAGCCATAATAGTAAGCTAATGAATTAAAGTGCCTAAAGGAAGAAATTGATAAGGAGAAATATATATATATATATATATATATATATATATCCCATTCTTCCGACAAATGACGAGGAATTAGATTATCAAGTAACAGACATCCCACTGGGGCAGGTGGGGTGGTTTGTTACATTAATTTTGGGAATATCCCTACAAATTTCTATATGGAAGACCATGTCATACACCTTTAATTTTGGATTGATTAGAGGATCAGGTCATGTTGGGATTTGACATGCTCCAAGAACTGGAAGAAAAAATGGCTACATTTAAGCAAAGGCTAGGGGAAGCTAGGGATTGATAGAAAAGTGATGCATATGCAAAGAGAATTAATTGAAACTTTGAGGAAGGTAACTTGATTTTTGTTACAGTTATATTGTCTAAGATTTCCTTCAGGTTTGGTAAGGGAACAAAGTTATCCCTAAGGTTTTTCAGTCCATTTAATATCTTGAAGAGGATTGGACTACTTATTCTAATCTTTAGTTATCATCCTATATAACAAGGAAGCACAAAGTGTTTCATGTTTCTATGCTTAGGAATTATGTACTTGAACCATCCCATTTATTGAAATGTGAGAAATTGTAGGTTCTCAAGGAGGGAGCCCTTCAAGTTGAAACATTTTTTATATTGTACCATAGGGTTCAATGTCTTAAGAGATGGGAAATTAAGCAAGTCAAGGTTCAGTGGGACTATTATAGGTCAAAGTCTACTACCTGAGAGGATTTAAACACTATGCATGATGAATTTCCATATCTATTTGATTAAATTAAATTTATGAGTCAAACAAGAATGAATAACTTAACTTAGGTATATGCATATTCGAGATGGGGAATTTTGGATAAACATTCTTTAAAACATTTGAAGCATGTCTCATTGTTATTTGAAATACATGTTACATATACTTTGTGGTATTATATTAATAATGATATGTTATGAGGTTATGTTAACCTATGGTTTCATTTATTATGTTGATTTAATGCTATGTCTTTGATACTAATGTTATATATTATGATGTTGTTTCATGATGTGATGGTATGTGGTAATTGCACATGGTTTTATTGATGAGATGTTAATGTTGTCATGTATGATTATGTGGTGACTGACGGGGAATCCACTAGTGGATCAAGAGGGCTACTTTATTTGATGATCTTGTGGGAACCCATACCCACAAGAGAGTGTGCAACAACTTATGGGCTAGGGACAAATTCAGTCAACTACTTATGACAATGTTCTTTTTCCTTGTACAATTATAAATTGGATATAGGATCATCCTAAGAAGGATGAGTGCCTCATATTGGACTTGTGATGCGAAAGTCCAGGAAATGGCTAAAGTGTTTCTCACTGATGGATTTATGGGATTGGACTTTGATGCTTAGGGTTGTGTACCTTAGTGAGTTGTGGTGGGAGGTTAGACAACCTTTTGAGATTCCTAGGGTATGTGAGTACTAAGCTAGATTCTTGCTTGGGTAGATGAGTTATAGAGCCTTGGGATCATGTTAGACTAGATGATTTTAAGCTTGGTATTCCAAAAGTAGATAAGTGCTAGAGTGATGCTAACACTTCCTAGTAACTTTCGATGCTTATTCTTTGAAAGTAGTGAGGTGCTAGAGTGTTGCTCAGACTTCTTGGGAACTTTTCATGTGATTTTTTTTTAAGTAGTGAAGTGCTAGAGTGTTTTTCAAACTTCCTATGAATTATGGTCATTTGGATGGCCTTATAGTAGTTCAACAAAGGGTGATGTGGAAGATAAAAATTAAGAAAAAGTGGGTGATAACATAATCAAGTTAACTTTAGGATGAAGTTCCTTGAAGAGGGGAAGTATGTAATGCCCCATATAATGGAATTAATGATAATAGTAATGATTAAATAAATGTAATAAAGTGAAGATCATAATAAATAATGAAATAAACTAATTTATTAATAAAAATTAAAACAATAAAATAAGATGAAATTAATGGAAAAGGCCAAGTTAAGAAAAATCTTAGGAAAAATATAAAAATTTCATGATGACACATGGATTATGTGCATTAATATTTCACATCTATTTTTGGAACAACTTGTTCTATTTAATGGAGCAGAAGGAGGATGTGAGATATTCTTTACATGGAGAAAGTTCTAGGATAAAAGAGATTCATTGCAAAGGTAGTTGATTGAGAGTTTGAGGGTAGCAAGATGTAGAAATACATAGTGCAACTAATCCTATGGTTGAGTGAAGAGTCGCCCCTAACATGTTGATTGTGTTCAATTCAATTAGAGTAGCACAATGGTTTTGAAACCACAAGAAGTTAGTTCTTCATCCTATAGGTAAGTTCCCCACTAGTCATTGTTCTTGTGGATTATGTATTAATTAATTGAAAATTTCCTTATGCTTGATGATTAATGGCCTAGAATTCATGTATGTAATTTTGTGTCTAATTATCTTTTAAGTTTGTGCCATTACATCCAAATCTAGTCGGTGAAGTCAAAGTGTACTTCTTCCCTTTCCTTCTATTTCTTCCCAATATTCATTCAACATACTAATAGGTTCTATATATATGTCCAAAATAACATGTTCTTTATCTACAAAAATTTCTTCCATGTTTAGCTTCCATAAATAAAAGCTATAATGGTTCATTAGGGGGGTTTTGAGGCCTAAAATGGATCTCCTGATGAAAATAATAAAATAAGAGTTAAAATAATAAAATAAGAGCTATGAATTCTTAAGGAAAACAAAATAAACTATTTTTTAGTTATATTTTCGGCTTATCTAATTATAGGTTTGGTCAAATTTCAAGTGTAGGCACTTGTTGAATGCGGAATATAATTTTGCATGGCAATGAGAACATGTTTTTTCGTGTATTTTCAAAATTTTCTAGGTGGATCTACTCAAAAGAATGTAGAGTGGGTACTCGTTGGATGTGGAATTATGTTATATATCCAATGAGTACCTGTACTTGACATTTTAGTAAACATATAAGGAGATAAGAAGAAAAAATAATTAGAATAATAGTTTCTTTTCCCTCCTACAATATTTACCCCTAGAGATGATATCATCATCTTGAATATTATTGATTGTTTTAAAATTGATTTTTTAATCCATTATTTGTTTTAATGCCTATTTTTTACCTCAAAATTCCCCTAATTTGAAACCTCGTCTATTTTTTTCCTTGAACTACTCACCATTTTCTTTACAAAAGATTCAATATGCAATGCTCCCACTTATGAATAGGTTTATTGTATCCCTAAGATACCCTTGTTCTTCGTAGAATGAGCTAATACCTAACAACAAAGATGTTCCCCTGAAGGTAATAAACTTGCTCCAATACTAAATGAAGAGTTTGATAAAATTGTACAAGAAAACTGATACTAACATAATCTAAAGCATAAGAATAGTAATGCAACATACACACAATACACAAAAGTTTACCTTGGAAACCCTGAATTGGGAATACTATCCCAATTGAGAACTACACCTCTCTCTATCTCATTACGTTAATTTCACCATCCACAATACAATATTTAAGTACTCCACAACATCAAAAATCCTATGAGTTAAATAATTCAGGAGGTGCCCCAGACTACCTACAAAGGATACAACATATATCCAACATTGTAATGATTCATTTTAAGACAAAACTTGAATGGGAAGATTAAGGAGTTACATCTAAATTGGTGTTATAAAGAGTGTTTATTGAATGATTAAAGGTGGGAAACTGAGGTTTCATACATACACTAACTTGACCCTAGAACTAAGGCCCCAAGCTCATGATAAGATCACAATCTCACTCAATATGAAGATGCCTGATGAAAAATCCTTTAACACATGAACATATATATGTTTCCTCGTGGATCTAGGATTTCCAAAAAGTGAGAATCCATCAATAAAGGTCCACCAACCATAACTAGAGGGAAAAAAAAGTCATAAATTAATATATAATAAAAGTAATATACATTTTTCTCTCTAAAAATAAAATTTACCAAATTCTCTTTTATAATTAATATTTAGAAACTAAAATTGAAATAGTGGAGCTCAGCCACATAAATGTACATAACTAAAGATGCATTATGCATTGGATGAGATTTATGAGACCAAAAGGAAACCCAATAAAGCCATGACATAGATCGATCAAAACATGAGCATCAAAGACGAGGCCCTAACTACACCAAACTTTTTTTATATGAATTACATTTTATATTGAAAGATGTACATGATATATTACCTCACCAGGAATCTATAATGCGAAGCATTCTATGAGACACTTTTTCCTTTTTCAAAATTTTCTTAAAGACATATTTGCACAACATAACATTCTCATACAAGGAACAACTAGTTCTTCATCATGTTTTTTCTAGACACAAATTATAACCTTTTATGGTATAACTTTACATAATGAAATACCGACCAAAAACCTCCCTAGATGAATAGTGAGTGGATTAGACATCTTTGACTTGGGGGCCACACGGTACAAATTCTCATACCTTTATGTAACCTCAACGATAAAGCACATTTCATTATGGTTAGTGGGCCAAAAATCATCCATCATGTAGACTTTTGAATGGAATCTTCCAAAATCTTCTATTACACGTCTTTGACTTAGGGCCACATGGTACAAATTCTCACAATTTTTTTATGACCTCGATGCCAAAGCACATTTCATTTGGTTGATAGGGCCAAAAATTATTCACCACGGAGACTTTTGTATTTTCATGAAATTTCTAGTTGACAAAGTATCACACTTCAAAATTTTGAAAAATATGATACTCTAGGTTTATATTTAATTTTATTTTTTTCAATTTATAATATTCAAGGTTATTGGTTTAAGCTTTATAGATATAATTTTAAAATTTTGATGTAGAAATAAACTATTGATGATGTCTAGGGGTTAGGCTTTCTTCGATGTTAAATGACTAGCTTTTAGGCTATTAATTCATTTTTTTTTGTTTGTGGAAGACAATTTCTTTCATTAACAAGTAAGGTTGTTGCGCAACCAGTTCCTGCTGAGCAAAAAGTATCGGTCTGTGGCAGTCATACGAGAGCTCAAATGACACTTGAATTCCAAATAAAATCAAAACCGCCACAATTGGAATTTGGTATCGTTTTAGCGCTACTCGAACCCGATTAAGGTGAACCAATGGATAGCTATTTTTAACACAGATATTTTTAATGTCATTGTTATCTCTGATTTTAACAGAGATATTTTTAATTGAAGTATAGTGTCGGAATTTTACAATGGAGTGCAAGTTAAGTATATTTGTGGACTTTTACAGGGGTTCGAATTGAAATGTGTGGGTTCGAGATATTTACTATGACCTCAAGAAATACATTGAAAAGATCATAAAAGTTATGATTTGGAGGCGAAGGAAAATCCACTTCAATAATATTTACATAAAGAAGTGAAACAATTATCTCCTAAATTATACACCAAGGATGTGCATTTTCTTATGGAGCTCATTTAGGTACTTAATGAGTTTCGAATTATTAATCATATATTTTTTCTCTGTTTTCATGAACCACTGAAGATATCGTTGGTATAGGCTCTCCTGAGACATTGCTTGGTTTTAAGATGAGACAGATTTCATAAACATAGTATTGATTCTATATGTAGTGTGGACAATTCAGATAAGTAGGAAATAAAAATCTCAATCTAATTGTCCTTCTAGGAACTGAGGGGGAAGCGATTCAGTTTTTTGGGTGAGGTGAGTGTAGTAACGCAAGGAGGTCAGTCCAACCTTAGAATAGGAAGTCCATTTATGGTCTTGATTATTTAGTAGAAGCTTGAGTCTTATTGAAAAGTCCTTGAATTACATTATATATTTTAAACAATCGCATTTCCATGTTTATAATATACCATTTTTTTAATTATACTTAATTAAAGGGGAATGAAGAAGGCATCGAACCTTGAGAAAAATAAAAATTTAATTATTTTAATTATTTAATTATTTTTAAATCTAGGAAATAAAAAAATAAGCTAAAATTATTTGAAGTTTCGTAATCGAAGCATGTCAATATCAAAAAATGTGAATATGATAATATCACTCGTCAAAAAGAGTGTGTCATGTTTCCTATAACTTTCATGCATAAATGCCACCACACATAGAGATAGACTCTGATTGTGTCTAGCAAATTAAGGGGTCCAAATGCTGACGAGTATTATCCAGCAAACCACTGTGTTTTTGTCCATAGTCTCAGTGATCCATGGCCATGGCTATTCCATCGGTACTACACTTTGTAAGGGAATCCCACCAACCTCATCATAGAATTGTGAGCTTTGAATCCCAATATCAAAAAATGTGAATATGATAATATCACTCGTCAAAAAGAGTGTGCCACGTTTCCTATAACTTGCATGCATAAACACCACCACACATAGAGATAGAGTCTGATTGTGGCTAGAAAATTAAGGGGCCTAATGTCTGACGAATATTATCCAGAAAACCACTGCGTTTTTTTCCATAGTCTCAGTGATCCATGGCCATGGCTATTCCATCGGTACTACACTTTGTAAGGGAATCCCATGTTGGAAATACTGAGGGGGGAGGGGGTTGAATCAGTATTCCTTTCAGTTAGAGCATTAGTTAATCTTCAATTATTATCAGTGTTTGTACAATGATAGAAGCAAAGAAGAGGAACACAAATGCGCACAGTTTTTAAGGTGGAAACCCACTCTGAGACAAAATCCACCTAATGCTTTGCTAATAATTCTTTAATAGTCAACTCCAATTGAAAATAAAGCTCCAACTTCCTAGAATCTAGAAAAGCATTCTTCTCCAGCTCCCACTGGATGGACGCTCCAATGCCCAAGATTCTTCAGAGTCAACTGAACGGATGCTCCAACACCCAATGAGCTACAACTCACCCTAGCACCACCCTACCACCCTATAGAAGAATAAAAGAAGAATGGACTCCCGTACCAGGGAAAATGGTCCACTTTATAATGATATAGAATGATGTAGAAGAAGAATATATACTAGACCATAACCCCAACTTTGACACAACCACCTAATGATGATCCTAGACCTCCCAACACTGCCTCTTCAATCCTTGGCAAATAGATACTAGTACAATTTGTACAATAATGTATTTACAGTGACTATGTACAATGATACCTTTACAATGATTGTATGCAGTGCTGCCCACTTGAAGACTTCATATGATGAGCTTCTTACTGTTGTTATGCACATTGGTTGTTTCTCTTGTCATGCTACCCTCTGCTGCACCTTGCTTTGCTTTGCTGCCATAGAAATTCTGGTCCTTTGCAACCCTTGAAAAAACATGATCTAGCTTTTTCTTGCCTTCTAGGAGCTCGATATTGAACCTAGTGTATCTCTATTATTTCAAATCCTCAATATCTTATTTTCAGCCGTGTAGTAGTCCTCTGAGTCTTATTGCCAATGTCATAGGTCTGACCCAATTTGGATTCTTCAAGAGAGAGTTATGCCCAATCTCTCACAATGCCCTAATTATGGACTATTTCAACAGAGCGCAGTTGTACGGTGTGCCACGTGTCACTTTTTCTTCATTTGGCTTTGAAATTGATAGAGAGAAAAGTACCGACTATGTAATATCTGCCACTTTTTACGGAATTCCAATCCGATACTCAAAGAGAGAGTTATGACGATTTTACCAAGGTCACCTCTTTGAGATGAATTTAGGAGCCTGCAAAAACCCTGACTTCCACAAATCATATCTCCAAAAATGTTGCGTGCCTTGATCTAAAATTTTTACTGCGGCTTCCTCAAGATTTCGGCTTCGCCGCATAAAAAGTTCAGCTTCTGAACCCTCGTAGAAAAAAATTTAGAGAGAAAATTCCACGATGACCTGTTTCAGATGGCCGAATCCCTTGCATAAGGAGGAAATGAAGATCACAATTTATATGAATGCTTAAGTTGATAGGGGCTTCAACAAGTGAACGTGGGAGGGATTTTAGGAGCTTAAAAAATATTAATTATGACTTTTCAATGACCCATGCCCCAACCCCATGGGGTTTTAGCCCACTAACTGGGGGAACAAACTTCAAACATGAATATCTTTCAAACCGTGAAGAATTACATGACGTGTCATATATCAACGGAAACATCTCGAAAAGTAGAAACCATAAAAAGCATTATTGACCCAAAATATATTAATTTTGTAGGTCAAAATTCCCATGCAATATTGGGTTAGCCCCTGGTGTTGCTTGGGTTGACATCAATGACAACCGCTGATCAACATCCCACCAACCTCCTCACAGAATTGTGAGCTTTGAATCCCAATTCCCCCTGCCTCCAATTCTAACCCACGAATAAAATCCCCTCCATATTATTAGCTTAAGCCACCATGTCTAGCAAAGCCCCTCCAGATTATCAGCTCGAGCCACCATGTCAAGCAACGCCCTGACACAGGATGAGTTGAAGAAAATGGACGCATACAAAGTTGTTGAGTATGTAGAGAGTGGGATGGTGCTAGGATTGGGTACTAGCTCCATTGATTCCTTCGCTATGGATAGAATTAGCGAGCTTATGAAGGAGTGAAAGCTCCAGGAAATAGTGGGACACACCGCTGAGCAGGCCGCCTCACTGGGAATCCCACTCTCAGTCCTCGAGGAACACTCCAAAATCGACATCTCCATCAATGGTACGGACGAGGTCGACTAGGAGATCTAACTTGTCAAGGGATGTGGCCAGGCACTCCCTCGCGATAATATGGTGGAGGCCGCCTCAGCCAAATTAACTTTTGGCTCGAAGTACAATGCTTCGAGGCTGCATGCGTTTTTCAGGCTGAGGGTTGTGAGGCCAAGCTTAGGTTGAGTGATTGAGACAGCACCTATGTTACCGATAAATCGAATTACATTGTGGAATTGTATTTCAAGTCTTTGATAAATGACTCCAGGGTCATGGCCAAGGCCATACTGGCCATCGAGGGCATTGTCGAGCACGAGCCTTTTTTATACATGGCCTCGGCAAAAATAAATCAAATGATTTTTTCTTCGTGCCTGTCGTTCTGGCCTAATTCAGAGTGGAGGAGTAAGGATATAGATGATTGTCTAAGTTGTTTAAGAAAGAAATGAAAATATTCAAAGGTATGCAATCTGCTGGCATTCTGATATTTATTGTTGTGTCAAAGAAGAATCTATGGTGTTCTGATTTTTATTGTTGTGTCAAAGTAGAATCTATGTGAGTGTTAATATTGCAGGAGATATTCCATTATGTGTTAGTATAATGGGGATAAGTCGTATTAGAGTGTTTGGATATATTTTCCTAATATATAAAGAAATAATTCGATCAAACTATATCTCTATCAACTCTATATTATTTTGCATACTGCAACTTTTCTTGATAAATTTAATTTGTTTGCTTAATTGTCGAACTAGTTCGCTTAATTTTTGAACTTGTTTGGAGCCATAGGTTCCCCGCTTTCCTGCATTTAAAAAGAAAAAAATAACATTTCTTAATTTCATTAGAATTAGATTTAAACAAGTTGAGTAGGTGTTTGGAGGGGTTTCCTGCTGGCATTGATTTCAGTTTTGAAATGCATTGATTTCATTTTTTAACTAAAGGAACACCTGGGGAGGGGAAATAAAAAAGAATGTATTTTAAGCTCAGTCTCCCTGTCTCTAACTTCCCAGCTCTGTTTTATACATATTTCAAGGACATGGCAATGAAAATTTGTCAAAGGGATTAGGTAAAACTAGCTGGGAAAATGTCTAAATGTGCATACGTAGGGTATTTAATAATTAGCCATCAGGCTTACTTTCTAATCTAAAATGCATCGCCATTGTTCGTGTGAATACTTACAAACTAATGGCACAGGAAAACTACCAAAAAAATGACTACACAACCATAGCCATTTTTCCATCAAAATTATGTGTTAATATGTTTCACATTCATAGAGGGATACATTGAAATAGGTCAATTATCGCCATTCCAACTCTTTTCCAAACTAAAATTCACTATTGTACTTATTAATGGCAGTCATCAAAAGTTCCACTTACCCATGGAAATTGTGGGTCGATGGCACACTGCTTTGAAGCTCTCATGTGACTGGTAGTAACTTCTGTTTGTAGCACTGACAATATTTCTTTCTGTTGGACCTACTTGTAATGAAGGATTAGCTATGGAAGAGGCTTGGAGATGAAGATAACGTAATAGTGAGAAATAATTTACTTCAATAAGTGCGAAGATATAGGGTGTATGGTGTAAATAGATGGATTGTATTTTCTGTTATGCAGAATATATGAAGTATGTTATGAGAGATGCTCTCTACTGCAAATAGGTAGAAACATGCAGATATGAAGTATATTAGCAAAGATGCTCTCTACTGCAAATAGGTAGCAACCCTTGGATATGAAGTATATTTGCAGCAACCGTCAGATATGAAGTATAAATGAAGTATGTTATGAGAGATTCTCTTGGCTGCAAACAGGTAGCAACTGACAGCCCAAGCGTCCAACACATGCAGATAGCCACGTCCTTGCATGGTTGTCGAGGGGGCAGTTGCATGGTTGTCCAAGTGGCAGTTGTCGTGCTGGGGCATGGTTGTCCAGGTGGCAGGTGCTTCTTATCAGACATACCATAGTATATAGACATGGTATATACAAGAAAGTATTTAATGCTCTTTAAACTAATGCTAGCATTTACCACTTTAAAAATGGGAATCCAAACTCATAATTTAACCTACATTTTTTTCCTCCCAGCCTCAGGAAGAGGCCAATAAGATGGTGAATTCATATGCCTAAAAAACATTGGTTATACGTATCATCAGGGACTAATAGAAAATATGCTTTAAAAAAACATTGGTTATACAAAATCATGAGGGATTAAAAATAGCTTAACTAATGCTAAAATTGCCTTAGGTGATTACAATAGTCCCAGTCGTGCCTGCAAGACTAATAAGATTATTTTTTTGTGATACTCTTTAATTTTTTATCTTTTTAATGAATTTTCTAAAGTTAGAAAGTATCATTCCTAAAGCTTTGAAAGTACCATAGTACTTGTTTACTCTATCTGCAATGTCAAGTTTCAAGCATAAATTTACATGGTGTGGGTGTGTTGTTTTGTTGTCAATTAAGTTTAGTTCAGATGGTTAAGAGAAACATTGTCTCCACACTCAAAATCAATTCTTGCATGTGTTATATTAAATTTATAATAAATATTTTTTTATAATAGGTTCAAGCTTTATTATTTGAATAGTCTGTTGAAAACCAACATATATATATATATTATCTTTTTGATATATTATTTTTTAAATCCAAAATTTTTTATTTTTCAATACATGTAGATCTTTAATATAAAATCTTAATATAAATCTCCACAAAATTGAAGGCATTGAAAGTTTTGTATAATAACTAACTTACTCCTTATACTTAAGTTCTTTTATAATATGCTTTAGATTTGGCTTGAAAAAAATTAAACTATGATACTATGTACTATTCATCTTATGATGTGTTGCAAAAATTATGCATTTCTCATAAACCTTTCCTAGAACATTGAGGTGATAAGGTTTGATGTGACTTTGTATATTGGATATTCATATTGTCGTACTATACACATACATGATGATATGAGTAATAAGGTTTGAGGTTTTGTGTGATATATTTGTGAAAACAATTTTCGTATACAATTTGCATAGACAATGTTCATTATTAATTATATGTGTATGTAGAGAAAGTAGTATGAAGATTCTCTATTGTAACTATAATGAGAATTTTGTTCTCTAATGGAGGGAGTGCTTTAAGTAGTTGTACAAAAGTTCACATTTCATTTTCTAAGATTATTGATTTTTAAAACTATTTAAGGTAATGGAAACAATTTGATAAGGGAAAAATCCCCCTTATTTTTTTAAAGAGGTTGTATTCCTTTATTTATTATTTCAAGTAAAATATTCTTATATATAAATTTAAGGAAATATCATATATCGTTCTCAGAAAGAATTAGGTCATTCAAAAGGGAAAACGTGGACATCACTTTATGGAAATAATTATATATGAAAGGATGAAGATAAATTAAAGTGAATTTTTTGGGCACATAATCTTCACCAATATAAAGTAAAACACATGATTTTGTAATAAGAATATAATAGGCTCACATTGGATGATCTATAAATTCTCGTGGATATTCTATTGGATAGGTCATCATAAGAGATCTACTAAAATATATTTTAAAAGTCAAAATCTACAGTATGAGGGTTAATATTTCCTTATATTTTCATATTCATTAATTACTATGTTATGCTTTTCATGTAACAAATAAAATATGGAAAGTAGAGAACAAAAAAATAAAATTCACAAACTACAATTAACATAAGATATGATTTGGGAAATCCCCACAATAGAAAACTTAGTTGGAAGGTGAGGTTTCCCTTCTCTCTTTTTCTCTAAATGGAAACGGATTTAAGTATAAAGGAATGAGACCTACGGCACATGAGATGCTACATAACAAAAAACCTCTATGTTTAATCTCTCTCTATTCACTCTTAGCTATTCTATTCATATATGGAACAAAATGCACTTGAATAGAATGTAACCCCTTTTCCTCTTAGTGACTCGGTTATAACACAACATTATAGCCTACTAGTGGTTAAGTTTGACTCCTTCGACTATTTACTAGTTACAATATCGACTCTTCTAGAGCCTTATTCATCATGATCACATGACTATTCATTTTTCCATGAATAATGGGGGCCGACGTAGCATCCTCTCAAACCATTATGGTCAAAATAGGAAGGTCAACTTTTGGGTGGCATAAATTTTGCATACGAACTTTGGTTGAGGTGATTATTAAACCATTGGAAAGGTATTTGTGTGCAATTTTAGCCCCAAAAAATGTAGTTTGATGATTCAAACTACTTCTTGAAGTTTTTGGACCCAATTTTCGAAACTGGGACTTGCCGGTAAAAATGGTCTTGTGAGTTGATTCCTCCAATTTTTCCACCATAAAAGAATCAAGATGAGAGAAAAAAAATATAATGATCCAATCTAGATCATAAATCCCCATTTTGGGAGGATTTTGGTCCCTAAAAGCTTTTACTAAATCAGGTGAGGAACATAGCCTTACTTGGAAGTTGTAATTTCAATCCAATATGAAAAAGGTAGCGTTGCCCCTTTCTTGAAGTTTTATACCTCTTCCGCAGAATTGTGTCATCTATTAACTTTTCTTGAGCATATGGTATAGAATCCTCTACAATAGGTAGGACATGTTCCTCTTCTTGATGTAGCAAGGAAGGCTGGCAGGTTTTCAAATTTTTTACATTCAACGTTGATCAAATGTGCATGTATGGGGGTATACAAAGTCTATAGGAATTATTTCCCACATTCTCCAGCGTCTCAAAGGGACCACATCCTAGAGCCTTGGTTTTTTGTAACAACCCTGGTGAAAATTCCATGTAATAAAAGTTAATAAAGGAAAAATAATAACCATTTTTATGGGACACTTATTCCAAGTTGAATGTTGGGAAAAAAACATCCCAGTGTGGGTGTTCATTCGATTTATTATGACTAAGGAAATTGGAAAATGCAATGGCAAAGGATTTGGAAAGGAAAAATGGCATTTTTGGCAATTTATTTACGAAAATAATGAAAATTAGGAGAAAATGAAGGTGAAAGATCGCAGGTTGTATGTGAGGAGGAAAATGAAGGAAAATAATGGAAAATGAAGAAAATATAGGCTTAATTGATAAAAATGCTTCTAAGGATCAATTGGTACCTTTTGTCAGTTCAATTTTGGAGCTCTCTCTCTATTCTTTCTCTCTCACACACACTCTTGGACACTTAGATATTTCTTGGATCATTTTAGCATTGGATCAAGAAAGGAAAATAAGGCAAGAGGAAGGAAGGAGCAAGAAAGGAAGAGAATGATCAAGCAACTACAATAGGATTCTTTGCAAGTATCAATTTTCATGTGTGATTTCCTTGCTATATTTGGCATGCATGGTGTTGCATGTGGATTCTTGGTTCTCTTGTTGTCATTGGCATGGGTTTTGCCAGGTTTGATAGTGTTTTTAGCCTAGTCTTTCCATTTATGGATATCCATGGTAGTGGGTTCGCATGTTTTGGTTGATATGGATTTTCAAATAGACTCGACACTGAGTGGGGTGGTCTTAGGATTATTCACAAGGCCTAGGAATCTCGGGATGGGATACATGGTAAAGCCTGAATGTGAACACCTCGATTGAGCCTAGGAATCCATTGACCGTTAATTATAGGATGCACGGTAAAGATCAATCATGTGTACCCTTGATTGGGCCTAGGAATCTTGGGTTGGGATACACGATAAAGCCCAAAGGGTGAAGACATCGTAGGCCTAGCAATCCCTTGATCGGTAATGGAGGGATACATGGTAAAGTCAAGAGGTTGAGATAGACAAATTCCTCAGGTTTTAGGTGGAGATATCTGGTGACATCCATGTTTGTGTTGACCTAGTGACTCGGTGTGGATTGCGGTAAACCTTAGTTTTGTATTTTTATGGTTTATGGATCAGTGATCCAGTGTGGAATGCAATAAAGCCTGGTTCTATTGATGAGGATGAGGTTTTTTAGCCTCGACAAGCCTTGGTTGAGTTTGATTTTAAGTCCCGCATTCATGCTTAAAATATGGCATGGGTTTGATTGGCTGAAAGAAAGATTTAGTTCATCCAATCTATGGTCCTGTGGTTCATGGAAGTCCCAACCTAGTTGGCCTTTGCATACATTAATATGAGGTTCTTTCTCCTTGATATTTCATGAGTATTATACTTTTATATATGTGTATTATATGATTGATCTCTCCTTGATATTTATGTTGTTATTATGTTTTTTATAAGCATGTATTATGACAGTGATGATGTATGGCTCTCATCATGTTTTGACTTGTAATTGAATAAGAAATGCATATATGACCTAAGAGATGATAATTTAGCTAATGTGATAAGGAAAAAAAAAATCTTAGCGATTCTCATATAAGTATGAGACCCCTAGGCTCAGATCTGTTGTTTAAACCTGTAGAATTCATATTTGTGACATGTTTGACAAAATTCATGTCATGGCTAGTAGGGGTCCATTCAATTCCTTGTTCAAGTGATTGCATTTACATCATTATTCCATTGTTATATTTAATTTCTGGAAGTTTCATGGAGTTCTTTGCAGTGGCCTGGGCCCTGGGCCTGAAAAAGTGGCACAAAAATCGAGGTGGTAGGCTGACAACTAGCTGGAAAAGTCCCCAGTCGCACTCATGCCCATGTTGTGCGAGCGACTGGAGGGTTCCAGTCACACTCTTTCCCATATCAAGGGAGTGACTGGGGGATTGATGCACAAAAAGTTCAGTTGTCTCAAGGGCTAGTGACCTTAAAGGTTTGGATGGCTCCTAGGTGCAGAAGGCTTGTGTAGTTGTGTGGTGTCGGTTCCACTTCCTTAAGGTGACCTAGGAGGTTGAATGATATCATAGTATCCTCTCGTCACATGTTCACCCCAATGGACCGTGTAGCTTGGGTAAATGTGGGAAGATGGTGTTACATAGTGGTATCAGAGCATGGTTCACCCCTTGTACTGGATGGGTAGTATGTGTTGGTCATGCATTCATGTTGGTTGCACATGTGTCACTCATCCTTTTGGTATATGTGCTTGTTGCATATGTATGGTGTTATTCATGGTTGTAGTGATTTCGCCATGTGAAAGTGAGGGTGTTGTCGTGGAATGAATCGTCATGAGTGTATGATTAGTTACATGTCGTTTATGCTTACATATTGTAAGTGTACATTGATATGGTTGTTTTAGTCATGCATGAGGTCATGGTATGTGATTGATATGGTCGTGCATTGATGACTGGACTCTGGTTAGAATGATTTATATATGTTGATATGTCTATATTTTATACATCTATATGTTGTTATGATTATGTTTATACATGTATTACGCTTATTTGGTTGATCTTGCAAATGAGATATCCTCCCCAAATTATGCTAAGGTACGTTGGTTGGTTTATGATTTGGTTTAGCTGACACAATATGCCTTGCAAGAAAGATATCAATATGAATAGCAAGATGGTAGATTACAGTTCACAAGACTCTCCTTATGGATCATATGAGAATCATGGTGGGTACTCTTCTAACTTCGTAGACACATTGATAAGCTTGAAAGCGTAAATAAGGAGTTGTAAGGCGGACAATGACAGAACCATGCAAGCACAAGAGGAACAAGAAGAGGTTAATGCAGTAATTCTTCATATTTTGTCATAATTGCAGTGACAAGGACCACTTCGGATCAGCCATGGGTAGGATGACAGAACTGATGGGTCATATGGTAGTAGATCTCTTGGTGGGCATAGATCGGATAGAGATTACACAGTTATAGATGGCAGAATGTTGGATACTCCAGATAGGAGAGGTGATGGACACGAGTACTACTCTAGTTCTGGTTCTAAAAGGCATTACAATTTTCATCGTTATCATCCTTACATGAGGAGTGATAGTGGATACTTGTTGGATGAGCTTAAGAAAGAAAATCCATACACTTCTTATGGATATTTGAAGAAGTCGAAAGATGCAGAGGCTTGGATACTTAGGATGAAGAAGTTCTTTGAGTTGCATAATTACACATATAATATGAATGCCATAGTAGCTATCTTCATCCTGAAAGGTAAAGCATATATCTGGTGGGAAGATGTGAAGCGGGTCAGAGACATCAAGACAAAGGACTTGTGTTGTCATGAGTTCAAGAGGCTTTTCAGGAAGAAGTACTTGTTATAAAGGTACTGCGATAGTAAGGCCAAAAAATTCTATGAGTTAAAGATGGGATCGATGACAGATGAGGAGTATACGACTAAGTTCCTTGAGCTATTGAGGTATGTACCATATCTTAAATATGAAAAGGCTAAAGTTGAGATATTTTTCAACGAATTTCCATTAGAATTTAAATATCAGGTTGATTATGATGAGCCTCAGTCACTTGAGGAAGTTATTGGGAAACTTAAGCATTTCTATGAGCATTCAAAGCGTAAGAATGAATCTCAACAAGGATGGAAAGGGAATGATAACAGTAAAGGTAAATGGCAACTGAAAAGAGCAAGGTATCAGAATGCAGAAGAGAAATAAAATGTTGCACCATACATGAAGTTCAATGTAGCTAGACAAGGACATGGGTCATAATAGCATAATAGAGGTTATGTTACTAGATGGTTGGAGTGTTGGATATGCAGTAAGGAGAATCTCAAGAGAGATTTTCTGCAGTATCAGGGCGGTAGGCCTAAGATCTATAGTGCACAAGAGGTGCAGACTGTTTGGGATCTTGAACAGAGCATTCCTCGTATCTATGAAACATTGGATAATAGGCAAGTAGATCATCAGGCATCTATCATTGAAATGGACGGTAAGCTTTGCGATCAAGTTGTTTCTATTTTGATTGACCCTGGATCTAATTATAGTTGTGTTAACCTTGACTTGGTGGATAAGTGTGGTTTGAATAAATAATTTCATGTAGAGTCTTGGTTAGTTTAGTTCGCTACATGTACCAAGAATATATTTCATCATTGGGTAAGAGCTTGTTAATTTTAGTTGAATGGCATGTCTACATCAGTGCATTTGAATATATTACCGTTAGGATCGTATAATATTCTCTTGGGTATGGATTCGTTATATATTCACGATACTAAGGTGGATTGTTATGACAAATCCATTTAGTGTGTGGATGAAAATGGAGGGTAAAGAATCTTACAGGGTAAGAAGAAAGCAACATCAGTTAGGATGGCGACAACTATGCAAGAAAAGTGAAATCATAGAAAAGGGTGTGCATTATTTTTAGTCATATTTCTAGTGAAAAAAAGGTAAGGAAGTTGAGGATATAGATGTTTTGAGTAGGTACCCAGTTCTACAACAGTTTCAGGATGTGTTTCCCATGGAGATTTCAGAGTTGTTGCCTCACAGACAAGTAGACTTTTCTATTGAGTTTGTGCCAGGAGCAACACTGACATGAAAGGCACCTTACACGATGAGCACACCTGAGTTCATAGAGTTAAAGTTGCAGTTGAAGGAGACGCTTGACAAGGGATACATTAGGCCAAGTGTATCACCTTCGGGTAGTATTTTTTGTGAAGAATAAGGATGGTACTCTCAGGATATGCATTTATTATAGGAAGTTGAACAAAGTTACCATCAAGAACAGGTATCTATTGCCAAAGATTGATGACTTGTTTGATTAGTTGAAGGGAACAATAGTTTTCTCTAAGATTGATCTGAGATACGGATATCATTAGGTACGCATCAAGGAAGAGGACATCTACAAGACAACTTTTTGGACCAGGTATGAGAACTATGAGTTTGTTTTAGTTCCATTTGGTTTGACTAATTCTCCAGCTACCTTTATGTTCTTGATGAATAGTGTGTTGCGTCCTTATATAGACAAATTTGATATTATGTTCATTGATGATATATTTTTATATTCTAAAAATGAAAAAGAGCATGTCGAACACTTAGCATCAGTATTGAGATTGTTGAGACAACATAAGTTGTATGCCAAGCTCAGCAAGTGGCAATTTATTTCAGACTAAGGTACATTACTTGGGACATGTGGTTTCCAAGGAATGCATAGCTGTGGATCTAGAAAATATAAGAGTTATCATGGAGTGGGAAACTCCTAGAAATGTGGATGATTTGATGTCCTTCATGGGGTTGAAAGTTTATTATAGGAGGTTCATCAAGAAATTCTCACATATTGCTTATTATATTACATCAATACAAAGGAAAGGTAAGAAGTTTGAATGGACAGAGGAATGTGCGAACCGTTTTGAGAAGTTGAAGCAATTGTTGACACATGCTCCAGTGTTAAAGATCACATATTCAGAAAAAGAGTTCGTGGTATGTAAAAATGCTTGTAAGAGAGGACTTGGTGGAGTCCTTGTGCAAGAAGGATAGGTGTTATGTTATGAGTCACAAAAATTAAATAAGCACGAGCAAAATTATCCAACACATGATATTGAGCTGGAAGCGATCATACATGCTTTGAAGATGTGGAGGCGCTATCTTCTTGGAAGGAGGTTTGTACTAATGAGCGATCACAGTGGTTTGAGGTATCTATTTGACCAATTGAATCTGAATTTTGGGCAAGCTAGATGGTTGGGCATGATCAGTGAGTTTTATTTTGAGATTTTTTATATCAAGGGAAAAGAGAACAAGGTTGCATATGCTCTTAGCGGGTGGATACAGGTGAATCATATAACAACTATGAGTTCTTATGGGACAGACTTACAAAATAGGATCTTATAGGCAGGTCAGCAGGATGTCAGGTATATGGAGCTTAGGCACAAATTTCACCAGAATATAGGTACAGGTACATGTATAGGTACAAGTACAGGTGCAAGTGTAGGTGCATAGGATGTGGATTATTGTCCTACAGTAAAGGGATTGGTCAAGTTTAGAGATAGGATATCTGTACCAGACAATAGTGAGATCAAGAAGGTGATCTTAAGAGATTTTCATGCAAAACCATATTTAGGTCACCCAAGCTATCAGAAGACATTGACCGCAGTAAAGAAATTGTATTATTAGTCGAATCTGAAGAAGAACGTCGTAGATTTTGTGGCTAGATGTTTGGATTGTCAACAGGTAGAGGCAGAGTGTAGGAATCCAGATGGACTACTACATCTGATTGTGATTCCAGAGTGGAAATGGGAGGTCATTTCCATGGATTTTATCATAGTAGTTCCCAAGACATATAGATAGCATGACTCCACCATGGTTGTGGTGGACATGTTGACTAAGATAGCACACTTCATTCTAGTGAAGACTATGTATTCAACTAGTGATGTGACACAAATGTTCATCAAATATGTGGTCAGATTGCATGGTGTTCCAAAGAATATTGTGTCAGAAAGGGATGCAAAGTTCACTTACAAGTTTTGGAAGGATTTTCTTGCAAGTTTAGGTACAGAGTTGGCCTTCAATACAGCTTATCATCTGTAGACGGATGGGTAGACAGAGAGGGTCAACAGGAGATTGGAGGAGATTTTGAGGATGTATGTGATGCATCATCAGAAAAAGTGGGAAGAGTATATTCCACTGGTAGAGTTCGCTTATGACAATGGGTATCAGGAATCTTTGAGGATGAGTCTGTTTGAGGCATTGTATGGGTGAAGTTGCAATACTACCTTTAGTTGGAGTGATCTAGTTAACAGGGTGTTGATTGGACCAGACACGTTGAAAGGAATGGAACAAGAAAAATAGGTAATCAAGAAGAATATGAAAACAACATAAGATAGGCAAAAGAAATATGTAGACTAGAATAGGTTGTTTAAGGAATTTTCAGGTTTGGAAGTAGGTGTACTTACGCATAAAACCAAAGAATATCTCCTTATGGATTGGATCATGTGCCAAGATAGCACCTCATTTTTGTGTACCTTTCAAGATTAATGAAAGGATTGGTCCAGTAGCCTATCGAATTGCACTACCTCCAACAACGAAATTCCATGATGTTTTCCATATATCATTGCTTAAGAAGTATGTTAAATATGTTGATCATGTGATTGACTGGTTTGTATTGCAAGTGGAACTAGAAGGATAATTCTAGTTGGAACCATAGTTTATATTGCAGAAAAATATGTTCATGCTACGGAACTGAGCAATCGAGCAGGTTAAAGTGAAATGGAAGAACTTTGGGCCTGATGAAGCTAGATGGGAGATGGATTCATTGTTTACTGGTTGAGGAAAAGAAGTTTTGGTATGATATTTTGGTATATGATTTGGCATATGTTTTGGTGTGATGTTTTGGTATATGTACATATGTAAATGGATGTAAATACCACCATGAGTTGTGTTATAAAAATCCAATAAGTAGTATGGGTTTCATGTCATTCTGGTTGTCATGTTGTTATGATGTCATTTTGGTTTGATTTTCAACAGGGTGATCACTGTAAATACTGCATCTAGCTATGTTATAAATCTCCATGGATCTTATGTTTTCTTTTCAGAATTTTGTTGAGGTATAGGTGTGGTTGAACACTGAGGACAGTGTCCACCAAGGGGGAGGTTTTGTAACATCCCTGGTGAAAATTCCATGTAATAAAAGTTAACAAAGGAAAAATAATAACCACAGTTATGGGAAACTTATTCCAAGATGAATGTTGGGCAAAAAAATCCCATTGTGGGTGTTCATTTGGTTTATTATGGCTAAGGAAATTGGCAAAGGATATGACAAAGGCTTTGAAAGGCAAAATGGAATTTTTGGTAACTTATTTATGAAAATAATGGAAATCGGGAGAAAAGGAAGGTGAAAGGTTGTAGGTTGCATGTGAGGAGGAAAATGAAGGAAAATAATGGAAAATGAAGAAAATAGAGGCCTAATTGATAAAAAGGATTCTAAGGATCATTTGGTACCTTTTGTCAGTTTATTTTTAGAGCTCTCTCTCTCTCTCACTCTTGGACACTTAGATTTTTCTTGGAGCATTTCAGCATTGGATCAAGAAAGGAAAAGAAGGCAAGAAAAAGGAAGGAGAAAGCAAGGAAAAATAGGATCAAGAAACTACAATAAGATTTTTTGCAGGTATATATTTTCATGTGTGATTTCCTTACTATTTTGGCATGCATGGTGCTGCATGTGGATTCTTGGTTCTCTTGTTGTTATTGGCATGGGTTTTTCCAATTGTGAAAGTGCTTTCTGCCTATCCTTGCCATTTCCGGATAGCCATGATGGTGGGTTTGGATGTTTTGGTTGAGTTGGATTGTCAGATGGACTCGAAGCTGAGTGGGGTGGTATCAGGATTATTCACAAGGCCTAGGAATCCCAGAATGGGATACACAGTAAAGCCCGAATGTGAACACCTCGATTGAGCCTAGGAATCCCTTGATCGGTAATTGTGGGATATACGGTAAAGCTCAGTGGTGTGTATCCTTGATTGGGCCTACGAATCCTCGGTTGGGATACACGGTAAATCCCAATGGGTGAAGACCTTGTAGGCCTAAGAATCCCTTGACTGGTAATGGTGGGATATGTTATCACAAAATTGGACCTGATAGGTTGCTTAATCATACAATCTTGTGTAACTATTTCAAACCAATATTTTGATTGAGGCTTAGCCTTCCTCAATCTGAGAGGGCTCTCTCAAAGGGTTATTGATATGGAAAATGATATAGATGGATAACTCTATTTAGGGAACAATTAATAACTGATAAATGTAGGTTGATAATCACATCAGCAAGTATTCATTGGGCTTATGGAGTCAAAGCTTATTCAGTAATCCAACAAATCTACTTAATATGGAAGTTGAGGCATATCAGAGTTTTAGTCAATAGATAAACACATATAGAACTATAAAAACACAGTTAGTTCATCTATATAGGAAGTTGGAGCATCAAAAGATGAATTCTGAGTAATATATATAAACAAAACTGCAATAGGATAATAAGAGATGCAAATAGAATAGGAACACACCAAAACTCTTTCTGAATCCCAAGTTGGTTAAGTAGAAACTCTCTGTATTAGCTGAAAACCAGTCAATTACAATAAGCACAGTCTTTTGCCAAAAATGTCCAACCCCTTGCACATTCGACTTCTTGGTCTTTAATAGAAAATTTACAACATAATATTATCTCATCTTAGGCTGGATACATCGAATTTCTAACTCTTGACACCTTGCATAACCATAAGACATGGGATTTATTACAAAAAGACAGCTAATCTACTAAATAGTCCTATTACAAATAGGATTCAAACTCCTTGTCACTATCCATAAAAACTTATCTAAATTAAATTACATCATTTGCCAACTGTATCAACACATGGTCGAATCTAAATGATAGCCTTCAACTCTTCATGATCATAATGCTGACCTCCATCAAAATAGGAAACAGTCCCTTATTTTTTAGGCATAGGGCCCTTTGCATTCTTGGACATTCTGACCATCATGTAATCTTTATTTCATGGTCCTTAACTGTTGTAAGTTTAATTAACACATTCCAAAACTCCTTCCTAGGCTCCAGCTGTCCAAAAACATTTTCAAACTGTTCAAATGAGCTGCAATACACTACGCTATGAAAACACAGCAGTTTCGTAGCGCCTTTCGTAACACTGCACCTTTTAACACTTTTTTCTTCAAATTTTTGACTTCTTTCCTCCAAAATTATCTTAATTTACTTTTAATACATCCTCCTTAGCAATTTCAGTTCTTGATTCATTCTCTTACCCTTCAAAATTTTATAAAAAGGAGCAATAAAAGCTGCTATAGCAGTTTCGTAGCGCTTTTCTCTCTTTTTACACTGTCTGCGCTACGAAACTACTGAGTGAGTAGTTTTGTCAAAAAATTTCCAAAGTGTAAATTGTAAATGTGCCAAAAACTTCAAAATAAAACTGATTCATCATTTTAAAAACCATATCAACTGAAAAACACAGTCATTTCAGCCTTCCTGAGGTCCCTTCTTCAATTTCACTTGATTTAGCTATTGACTCTTCAATGACTGTTATTTTAATACCTCTTCTCTTTAACTCATCTTGAATCAATTTCAATTGTTGCTCCAAGTCCTCCACTTGATCTTTAAGTCTTCTATTATTAGCTCTCAAGTGAGTATTTATTACTCTGACAAACTTGGCTTCCTTTATTCCTAGGATTGTCCATTTGAAAAACTGCTCTGCACTACTTGGAGTTTCAGAAATGGAACTAGTTTAACCTTCCCACAGCGCCTTCATTCTTTTAAACTATGCTTTCTCAACATTGTGCTTTCTAGCCCTCTTTCTCATCATAGCAATTTCTTGGTTTTCCAACCTCATTTTTTCCTCAAGATGTTGAAACTCTGTCATTTCTTCTTTTCCCCTCTTTGTTATGCTGGCCGTATGCTTCACTGTAGGTGCTGAGATATCAACAACTTCTTCAGGAGCTTTAGCTATCTCAATAGATTTTTTAACCTCCTTGTTGCCTTCCTTGAGTTTCTTAGCATGCCTAATTATAGGCTTTCTTGCTTGAAAGATAAAAGCTGCATCTTCCCCTTCAAACTCAAGCTTCTTTGCAGACTTGGCTCTTTTCTGTTTATGCTCATCTTCCCCAATGAACTCAGCTTGAACAATGGGTGTCTCCTCTATTTTAATAGCATGAAGGATGTCATCTAAATTTCCCTTTTTTATTGAGATATTCTCGGTAGCAATTGTCCTCCCTTTTAATGCCACTACTTGGCTTCTTGTTACTCTTTTGATTTCCTGCTTGCTGATAGCTTGTTTCTGTTTTGCCTCTTTGACAATCTTTGACTTCTGTTTTGCAGATGATGGAGTTGGTGTATCAAGAATTTGTGTCTGCTCTGCCCTTTTCTCAATTTGTTTCCTTGGCTTTAGTTTTGCAAATTCCTTTGGTTTTGCAACCATAGGTTGACTAGGCTCTATTTCTGGTGGTGATGGAACTCCTTTAGTTTTAGGGTTTCTTGCAGGAGTTAGGGTTTCAAACTCAAAACCATTTATAAACAATAAATATGACCAATCCCTTCCTATTTTTTGAAGTTCATCTAAAATTAATAACTTCATTAAACCATGATGAAACAAGGACGTTTCACTACCTTCAGATTTTTCTTGTACCTTATCATCCATTTTTGCAAGACTCCTATGTAGGTAAAAAGGCAAATCGAGTGAAATCTTACCAGTGAAATGCAGAAGCAACTTGAAATGATATGTGTAAACCATATGATATCTTCCTTTACATGTAAAATACTTCTGAATGTTGAGCAGCAGCTTTGAATAAGTGTCTTTGATGCAGCTTCTAGGGATAGCGTTCTTAAGGTCCATGTCTACATACTCAGGTTTCATGAACTCTTTACATTTCTCCATATCAAATTTGAAACCTTTGAACCAATTTTCTTGACCTCTTGGTATCTCTGTAATAGCATCAATGACTTCTGGTGTAATTTACATACTTACCAGCCCAACCTTAGCAGTTGTTCCATTGAAGTTCATGGAAAATTCCTTTGATACCTATGTGTGACAGCCCTGCAATTTTTCACAAAACCAAAGGCAACCTACTCTTCTGAACACTTCCATCACTGTTTGGTCTTCAATTATTTCCTTCATGTCTTCAGGTTCATACCTTAAGCAGTGTCCCCCTCTGCGAACTTTCTTTTGCTCTTCCATGCTTTTCAGAAAACCTGTCAGCCTCGCTTGATGAATTGTATCATCCTCGCTTGAATATATAAAACTAGCAGCCTTGCTTGATAAATTTTATATCAGCCTCGCTTGAATAGGGATGTAGAGAACCTTTGTATGAAATAGCCACAGGTTTGGCTTGACACGTCAGAACTCAGACATTTCGAATGGAGGCAAAAGGAAATGAGAATGATCAATTAGGAAAGATTTTGAAATTTAAAATGTCATCTCATAATTGAACGATGCCTCACTCATATCCTATAATGATAATGATGATTGAAAACATGGATGTGTACATCGAATATCATCATTACATGACTCATCATATCATTAACCTACCATGTCCCAACGGTTTCTGACACTTTTTAGCTCAAATGACAAGACAACAATAAAACCGCACTTTTGTAGCGCCTGCAGTGTAATTTTACCTATTTGCACTACATAACTATTAGCGCTTTCGTAGTGAAAATCAACTTTTTTCAACGGGTGGCGCTACGAAAACAAGGTTTCTTGGCTAATTGAACAGTTTTGTCATAAAACTTTAGGAAATGACCCACAAATGGATATTTGACATGAAGGGACTTTTAAAGAAGATTTTATTTGAACCTAAGGATGGACTTTGAACTATAAAAATCTAACCAACCCTTGATCAAATCCTGAACTATTTATAAACCCAATTTTGAATCATGATCAAAGACAAACTTGACACAATGATGTTTAAAAAAAAAAATGGGTGATAACAGGATACACGGTAAATCCAAGAGGTTGAGATGAAAAAATTCCTCACGGTTTAGGTGGAGATATCCGGTGGAATCCATGCTTGTGTTAGCTTAGTGATCTGGTGTGGATTGTGGTAAACCCTAGTTTTGTATGTTTATGGTTTATGGCCTAGTGATCCGGTGTGGACTTTGGTAAATCCTATTCTATTGATGAGGGTGAGGTGGTTTAGCCTCCAGAAGTCCTAGTTGAGTTTGGTTTTAATTCCCACATTCATGCTTGGAATATGGCATGGGGGTGACTGAATGAAAGAAAGATTTGGTTCAGCCAATCTATGGTCGGGTGGTTAGTGGAAGTCCCAATCCTAGTTGGCATTTGCATACATCAATATGAGGTTATTTCTCCTTTATATTTCATGAGTAATATACTTGTATATATGTGGATTCTATGGTTGATTTACGCTTGATATTTTCGTAGCTATTATGTTGGTTATAAGAATGTATTATGACAGTGATGATGTATGGCTCTCATCATTATTTTGACTTGTAATTGAATGAAAAATTCATACATGACATAAGAGATGATTTTTCAACTACTATGATAAGGAGACAATGCTTCTTAGAGATTCTCAAATAAGTATGATGCCCCTAGGCTTATATATGTTGCTCAAACCTATAGAATGCATATTTGTGACATGTTTGACGAAATTCCTGTCATGGATAGTAGGGGTCCAGTCAAGTCCTTGTTCAAGTGATTGCATTTATATCATTATTATGATGTTTTCTTTCATTTCTAGAAGTGTCATGGAGTTATGGGTAGTGGTCTAAGCCCTGGGCATGAAAACGTGGCACATAAATTAGGGTCACAAGCTCATAACTACTTGGAAAAGTCCACAGTCGCACGCATTCTCATGTTGTGTGAGCAACTCGAGGGTTCCACTCATACTCTTTCCCATATCAAAGGAAAAACTGGGGGATTGGTGCAAAAAAAGGTCAGTTGTCTCAGGGGCTAGTCACTTGGAAGGTTTGGATGGCTCACGGGTGTCTCGTAGCAGGCCCAAAAGGTCTGTGTAGTTTTGTGGTGTTAGTTCCACTTCCTTAAGGTGACCTAGGAAGTTGAATCAAATCATAGTAACCTCTCGTTGCATGTTTACCCCAGTGGACCAGGTATATTGGGTAAATGTGGGAAGAGAGTGCTACATTTTCTTACCAAGTCCCGGTAACCTCTCCTTGTTAAATTGTAGCCATACTCTATCTCCCACCTTGAATGACTTCTTTGTTCTATGTTGATCATGCAAAACCTTGTATTTTTCCTATGAATTTTCTTTATCTTCTAAAACAAAAAAAATCACTTAATGCATCCCTTCTAAGATCCTCCCTAACTCTTCCTTACTGCCCATATGTAATATTTGAAGGTGAATATGGAAAGTATCCAAAACAAGTTTCAAATGGGGACTCACTAGTGGAAGTGTGGACCACTCTATTATAAGGATGCTCTATATATACTACATTTTCATCATAAGTATTTGGATGCTTTTGATTGTAACCTCTTAAATTTTGTACCAAATTTCTATTGAGTACTTTTTTTTACCCATCTATATGTGGATGGAATGTTGTAAACCTTTTGAATTTTGTGTCCATATGCTCCCACAATGTAGTCTAAAATGAACTAAGAAATCTTGCTTCCTTGTCTAAAAGGAAGCTCCTTGGTATGATAAATTTCACCCAGAATTTTCCAAAGAACAAATTTTCTCATTCTTACCCATTGATGGTTTTTTTACAGGGAAATAGAATGCACATCTTTTTGAACCCATTAACTACCATGAATAGGTAGTAATGCCCCTTCTTGGTTTTTCATAAACCTCCCATAAATTCCATGGAAATTGTTTCTCAAGGATAAGTGGGTATCGAAAAAGGATGATAAAGACCTTGTTTCTTATTACTAGTCTTGCTAGTATAAAGTATGCATACTATTATGAACCTAGATACCTCTTCTTGCATCCTATGCTAGTACACATACCTATGCAAGTAAGAAATTGTCTTCCCTACACCAAAGTTCCTTGCAAACTTGGAGGGGTGAGCATATCTGATTATATAAATTCATTCAACTTTAGGAAAACACAACTTGTCCATCCTGTAGAGTAAACCATTATAGAGATGACAATAAACTATGTTGTCACCATCACGCACATGACTCTAGCTTTGAAACAGCTGAAACACCTCCTTGAAGTCCCCATCCTCTTTGTATGTGCTAATGGGTATGTGTTATATTCTTTCCAAGATTAGTCGCACACGCGGGGGGTCATAGGGGGGGTGATATCCCCCCTGTTCATTGCACCAGACGCAACGAGGGGGGGTCACAGGGGGGGGGGAAGCCCTCCCTATCCAAGGGTTTGTAAGGGGTGGGTAGCCCCCTGCGGCAGGTGCAGGGCAGCGCCCCGGGAAATTTTTTTTTTCCTTATTTTCGGTGGGCGGACCCACCTATGGTTTTGTACATGGGTTTGCACATGGTTTTGGGGCATGATGGTTTTCGGCCCCTAGAATATTGTAGATCTGGTTAAGAGAACTACAGTTATGTTCTAATCCAGGGTTAATGGATTTGGATTTATGAATGCTTCAACATGTATATATATATGTGTGTTGTAACACTAAAAGGAATATAATGGAAAATCAAGCTGGTAGTTCTGATTTGGGATCTAGGGGAAAATCTCTGTATATATGTTTTATGTTTTATGCTCTCGCTATTGTTTATTTTCTGTCTTTAATAATTCATTTGCAGATAATTTCTGTAAAGGGTAAAACCTGCATTTGGTATCAGAGGTATTTCGGCTTCAAGGGGACGCCTTTACCGCTGAGGGGTTTTTTTCTCAAGCCTGTGGTAGACCTTATTCAGTGGGAGATCTGTGGGATCGATTCTTGCGGTGAAATAATATGGAGAGCAGTGGAAAGATAGAGATCGAGAAATTTAATGGTCAGATGTTTTATTTTTGGAAGCTCAAGATGGAGGATCTATTGGTGGATAAAGATCTGTGGATCATAGTAGATCCATGTACTAAACCAACGACAATGTCAGATGAAGACTACGCGAAGTTGGATCGGAAGGCAAAGAGCATAATACGGTCGTGTATCTCAGATTCGGTATTCTTGAATGTATCTGGGGAAGCTACGACGAAGACTTTATGGGTCAAGTTAGGGACTTTGTTCCAATGTAATTCTCTGGTGAATAAATTGTTCCTGCAAAAAAAGTTGTATAACCTAAGGATGAAGGATGGAGACTTGGTGATAGAGCATCTGAACACCTTCAATACTGTGGTAAGTCAGTTATCATCTATTGATATTAAAATCTCAAATGAAGATAAGAGCATCAGTTTGTTGTGTTCTCTACCAGATTCGTGGGACAGTCTGGTTATTGCAATAGGTAGCAATATTACAACTACCTTGCATTTTGATGAAATTTTCTCAGCCTTGCTGTCGGAGGAAATGAGACAGAGAAATATGGAGGGCCATAATGGATATGCCTTACATGTATGAGTAAGTTCCTAGAACATAAACAAAAATAATTTTTCAAGTGGGAGATCTAAATCTCTAGGAAATCATGTAAAGGTGTGCTGGAAATGCAGAAAGGAAGGGCACTACAAAAAGGACTGCAAATCTATATCTCCTGAGAAAGGAAATGGATTTAATGATTCTCCTTCTGCAAAGGCAAAAACCACCTCAGATGAAGGTGGGGATGTGTATTTGGATTCTTCTTCAAATACACATATAGATCATGAGGCGTGGTTAATTGACTCAGGAGCATCCTTTCACTTCACTCCCCATAGGGAGTGGTTCTGCGAGTATGAGAAGTATGATGGTGGTGATGTCTTCTTAGAATATTATAGGAAGGCCATAATCATCATGTTAGCACTCCACCAGTTCTCCGAAGGCTGAAAAGGAGACTAACAAAGGTAACCTCAAACCACTTCTAGGTCAGAATCTAGCCCTTCTGTCCTTGGAGAGGTCTCTCTCACTTAGATTACTCAATAAATAAGATATTAGGCTAGGTAATAAGCTCAAAAAGTTGAATTTTTAAAGGTCTGTTTATGAGAAAAGAGACAGATCCATTGGGCATGGAGTCATGTCAAATCATTTTTCTATCCAGTGAGATGATGGGAAAATAGAGGGTTTTCACAGGGGCAAGGTAGGCAGCTTTGGTGGAGGATTTGGATCAAATTATTGTAGGAGGTGATTGTATAAAGGGTGAAAGACAAACACATTAGAGCATCAAACCAAGGATGAATTATAAAGTGATGCTTTAAGTTGCAAACATTGATAACTTGGAAAAACTGAAACAGAGCACCATTAAGATGAATTCTGGATCAAACATCCGATTTTTCCCAAGAAATAAGATACACTTTAAAGGAATGTAAACACATAAGATAACTTACAAATAAAAGGATCACAAAAACTGCCAAAATTCTGACACAAGAATTCCTGCAAATCACTTGTTATTCCATTCATTCACTGGAAAAAAATTATTCAAAATTACAATACACAAAAGTGTTTCTTCTCTAATCTAACCAACCAACCCTATGCAATCTGAAATTCATGAAACATATACAATTATATCATCCCTAGACTAAGGGAGCTGAGATCAACCATCTCCCTAAGATAGAAACAGTTCAATTAAATCTGGCACTCCCTACAAGGAATAGGAACCAAATTCTTGAAAATAGGGGTCAAAGAAGAACTAATATCTCCTTAAAAATAAAACCTGTTACAAATCTGGAAGAATTTTTTGTAGATACGATTTTTTTGAATATAAACCTATTTTAGTTTTGGCAAATTAGTTTCCATTCGCTCATAATAGGCCCTGCAAAATCATGGCTCAAACAGGAAATCATTAAATGCTTAAATCTGTAAAAATAGGTTGTAAAGATCAAGTCAAATATTTCAATCCACAACACCTGTGAAGAAACTGAAAGAGGTTTTTGTTAGTTATCTCGTTCTTGACAAAAAAATCCTTTGGTTTCTCAAACTTACATTCCAACTGTTATAAAAGTGCGCCAAAAAAAAAGGCTAAAAGAGTAAAAAACAATCGAGAATTTGATTTTTTGAAAATAAGCCCCAAAGATCACTGTATAATTCCTAAACCATGATAGTTGTGTAGAAACTGAGAGAGGATTTTTTTAATTCCCTCAATATTGACAAAAACCTCTTTCAATTTTTCAAAATTCATCTCCAGTTGTTCATAATGAAATTTTTAAAATGATGAAAAAAAAAATCTATGCACAACACCTGTGCGCAATGTCCTTTTGGTGGCTTTCAAGAGTGTCTCAATATCATATAGATGTCTTCAATGAGTGATTTCAAATGCCAAGGGGCACATTTAAAATTTCACAACCTTCTGAAGCCTTCCTTAATTTTGAGAGCAAAATGATCCTTTTAGCCAATTTTGGCGAAATTTGTAAATTTTTACAAAAAATTATCTAGTGCTAACATTGGCTCCAAATGAGGAGGGTAGCTCCTTTAGGAGGTGTCAAGAACTATAGATCTCTGAATTTTTGGATCAATGCCTTGTCCATTGGGAAATCTTTAACCTGCTTAATAACATCTCCAAGCGTACAACTGAAACCCAGTACTGCAAACCTCAAACCTCAAACATACTACTGAAAAAATGCTCGAAAAATTGAGCTTATTCACACTCTTTCTTACTTTAATATGATCTCTGAACAAACTGAAATAAATGAAAATAAAGTGCCAATGCAACCAACCCAATAGTTTATCAACTATGATTCCTTGATTATTCTTTAGCAAAATAAAAATTGGAATATGTAAGAAGAATTAAAATTGATTGTAAGCTTGATCATTAGAGATGAAATATGGTCAAAACCCCATATTGAACAATTTCTCCATATAAATAACTATGGGATAAAAAAAAACATGATTGGTTTGCTCTACATCATAGCAACCAATGACTAGATCATTATAATGGGTGACTTCAATTATTCTCTCTTGTGTATCATCAAATCCATCAAAAAATTGCTTAGTCACGGAATCAAAGGACCATACCTCTTCTTCTTTGGGCATTAAAATGCTTTCAAATAATGAATCTTGATAATGGAAACTGTGAGATTGAATTTGAACCTCTAAGGCCTCAATTTCATGTTCAAGCTTTTTAACAAATGTTTCTAAAAAACATATTTTCTCTTCAGAATGCTTGGATAAACATAAATAATGAGGAAACAAAATTGAAAAACCATCATCCAATTCATCATCATCAAACTGATCAAAATATTATCTAGAACCTTCAATAGAAAGAGGATATGGCAGATACCCTTTCATATTGATTGATGATTTAAAATGGATCAAAATATAAATCTCTTGAATTCTTTGGATAGTGGAGTCGCCATAAAAAATTTTAAGCTTTGGATCCTTTAATTTTGGAGTCGCCAGGGGAAAAATACACAACCTTTTGATGTCCAACTGTTGTTCACCATCAGCAATCAGATCTAATTCTTTTCATTCTTTCCCAGGGAAGAACTGTCACTTCATTCCCCCACAACGGTGCCAGAATGTTAGCACTCCACCAATGCTCTGAAGGTTGAAAAGGAGACTAACAAAGGTAACCTCAAACCACCTCTAGGTCAGAATATAGCCCTTCTGGCCTTGGAGAGGGATATCTCACTTATATTAATCAACAAATAAGATATTAGGCTAGGTAATAAGCTCAACAAAGTTGATTTTTTAAAGGTCTGTTGATGAGAAAATAGACAGATCCATTGGGCATGGAGTCATGTCAAATCAATTTTTTGTCCAGTGAGATTATGGGAAAATAGAGGGTTTTTTCACAGGGGAAAGGGAGGAAGGTTTGGTGGAGGATTTAGATCAAGTTTTTGTGGGAGTTGATTGTATAAAGGGTCAAAGACAAACACATTAGAGCATCAAACCAAGGATGAATTCTAAAGTGATGCTTTAAGCTGGAAACATTGATAACTTGGAAAAACTAAAACAGAGCACCATTAAGATGAATTTTGGATCAAACATCTAGTTTTTTCCAAGCAAGAATATACACATTAAAGGAATTTAAACACATAATATAACTTAAAAATCAAAGGAGGACAAAAACCACCAAAATTCTGACACAAGGATCCCTGCAAATCACTTGTTATTCCATTCATTCACTGGAAACAATTCTTCAAAATTACAATGCAAAAAAGTGTTTCTTCTCTAATCCGACCAACGAACCCTCTGCACTCTAAAATTAATGAAATATATACAATTATCTCATCCCTGGACTAATGGATTCGATCTCAACCATCGCCCTAAGATAGAAACAGATCAATTAAATTTGGCTCTCCCTACTAGGAATAGGGACCAAATTCCTGAAAATGGGGATTAAAGATGAACTAATATATCCTTAAAATTAACACATGTTACAAATATGAAAGAGGTTTTTGTAGATAAGATTTCTTTTAATAAAAACCTCTTTCATTTTTTGTGAATTCGTTTCCATTCGCTCGTAATAGGCCCCGCAAAATCACGGCTCAAAGAAGAAATCATTAAATGCTTAAATCTGTAAAAATAGGATGTAAAGATCTAGTCAAATATTTCAATCCACGACACCTGTGAAGAAACTGAAAGAGGTTTTTATTATTTTCATCTTGATTGAAAACAAAATACTTGGGTTTCTCAAAATTCCTTTCCAACTGTTAGAAATGTGTGCCAAAAAACAATGGCTAAAAGAGTAAAAAACAATGCAGAATTTGATTTTTTGAAAATAAGCCCCAAATATCACTACATAACTCCTAAACCATGACAGTTGTGTAGAAAATGAGAGAGTTTTTTGTTACTTCCCTAATTCCTGACAAAAACCTCTTTCAGTTTTTCAAAATTCATATCCAGATGTTTATAATACAATTTTGAAAATGATGACAAAAAAAACCTATGTGCAGTACCTATGCGCAATGTCCTTTTGGTAGCTTTCAAGAGCATCTCAAGATCAAATAGATGTCTTCAATGAGTTATTTCGAAGGCCAAGGAGCATATTTAAATTTCATAAGCTTCTAAAGCCTTCCTTAATTTTGAGAGCAAAATGATCCTTTTAGCCAATTTTGGTGAAATTTGCAATTTTTTACAAAAAATTATCTAGTGCTAACACGTCAGACGTGAAAAATTAAAGCTGAAGCTACAAGGTGGAAGGATTAGAACACTTCCTGGTGTTCGGAATATTCCTGCATTGACCAGAAATCTGATTTCTGTAAGCAAGATGGATGATGCAGGTGTAAAAACAGTGTTCGGGAAAGATAGCTGCAAGATGGTTCAGGGAGCCCTGGTATTAATGTGAGGAGTTTGGATTGGAAATTTGTACAAGATTCAGGGTAGCAGTGTTATTTAGGGCTGCAAGAGTTATGTGGTTCCTGAAAGTGGAGTGGAAAGCCTAGTGATCTCTAGAGAAAAGACCATGTTATAGCATCAAAGGCTTGGACATATTGGAGAGAAGGGCCTTCAGATACTGCATGGAAATGGTATGGTAGAAGGTATGTCTAATTTCTCTCTGGATTTCAATTTATGTGAAAAAATTTTATATGGGAGTGAGTTTTCCTTTTGGTGCTCAGAGGGCGAACAAGATATTAGACCTTGTGCACAGTGATCTGTTTGGACCTGTGTTGGTTCCATCACTGGGTAAGTCTCTATACTATGTTTCATTCATATATGACTTCTCAAGGAATACATGGATATATTTCTTGAGGAAGAAATCTTAAGTCTTTGACAAATTTAAATAATTTAAGGCTCTGGTGGAAAACCAAACAGAGAAGAAAATAAAGGTGTTGAGGATAGATAATGGTGGAGAGTTCTACAAGAAGGAATTTGAAGAGTTCCATAAGAAGTGTGGTATAGCATGATAGAAGACTAATCCATACACAACTCAGAAAAACAGAGTTGCAGAAAGAATGAACACAACCCTGATGGAAAAGGCAAGAAGCATGCTTAGTGGTACCGGGTTAGCATAGGAATTTTTGGCAGAGGCAGTGGAGACTGCATGTTACCTAGTTAATAGATCACCTTCATCAGCGTTGGGAGATAAGACTCCACATGAGGTATGGACTGGTAAGAAACCCTTTCTTTCACATCTGAGGGTATTTGGATGTGATGCATATGTACATGTTCCAAAGGAGAAAATGACCAAGTTGGATAATAAATCTGAAATGTGCATCTTTATCGGGTATAAGGATGGTTTAAAAGGTTACAAGCTTTGGAACATAGAAAAAAGGAAGGTTGTGTAAAGTTGAGATGTGGTGTTTAGAGAGGTGAAATATGTTGTTAAAAATGAAGTCCTACCAAAGGAACATGAGAAGATAAAGTTTGATCTAAAGGAGGATGAATCAGACTCTAAAACAGAACAAGATTTAGAAGAGAAAGAGCCACAACTCTAGCTGTGAGAAGATCAGTTCGAGAATGAAGGCAACTAGAAAGGTATAGTCCATCTGCTTTCTGTTCAAATTTTGCTTTAACTATCACTGATGATGATCCAAAAACTGTCAGGGAGGCAGTGGATTCAGAGGATGGAAAACTCTGGAAGGAGGCCATGGTTGATTAAATGGCATCCTTGCACAAAAATGAGGAATGGGATCTGGTGGATTTTCCAGCTGGAAGGAAGTCCATCAGGAACAAATGGGTGTTTAATAAGAAGATGAATGTAGACAGCAAGGTGGAGAAATACAAAGCTCGGTTGGTAGCAAAAGGTTATTCCCAGGTGTCGGGAATTAATTTTGGTGATATTTTCTCTCCTATTGCCAATGTTACTTCTATTAGATTACTTTTATCTATTTTTGTTGCATTTGATTTTGAGGTAGAAAAATTGGATGTGAAGACAACATTTCTTCACAGGGATCTGGAAGAGGAGATCTACATTAAGAAACCTGAAGGATTTACAGTGAAGGGTAAGAAATAACTGGTATGCAGGTTAAAAAAGTCTTTGTATGGGTTAAAATAGTCACCAAGGATGTGGTATCAGAAATTTGATACCTATATACAGGGAATTGGCTTCACCAGAAGCAAAGAGGATCATTGTGTGTATTTTAAATTAATTGGTGACCGTGTTATTTATTTGGTCTTGTATGTGGATGATATGTTGTTGATTGGAAATGACAAAGAAATTATCCAGGATTTGAAGACCCAATTGATCTCCAAATTCGACATGAAGGATCTTGGTGCTGCAAACTATATTTTGGGCATGGAAATTAAGAGAGATCGGGCCAAGAGGAAGCTCTGGTTAAACCAGAGGAAGTATGTCGAGACAATATTGCAGAGGTTCAATATGCAAGATAGTAAACCGATGAAGGTTCCTATTCTTGTAGGTGTAAATATATTTGTTGAAAAGTGTCCCAAGACACAAGAAGAAGAGGAGGATATGTCCCATGATGTGGTACCAGGGAAGACCAAGGTTGGACAAAGTTTTTGACATTCGTGGTTTTTTGGATGCAGACTGGACTAGAGATTTAGACCAAGGAAGATATAAAAGTGGGTATGTGTTTAGCCTATTTGGAGGTGCAGTCATTTGGATGAGTAAAAGACAGTCTTTAGTGGCTCTTTCAACTACAGAGGCAGAATACATGACAACCACTCATGCAAGCAAGGAAGCAGGTTGGTTACAGAGATTGTGTTCAAGTATGGGGTTGGTGCAGTGAGCTATAAGGATTGACTATGATAGCCAAAGTGAAATTTTCTTGGCTAAGAACCCTGCTTATCATTAAAATACAAAGCACATTGATGTTCAATATCACTTTGTGAGAGATATGGTTGAGGATAAAAAGGTGTTGCTGGTAAAGGTTGACACTTTGAATAATGTTGCAGATGCATTGATGAAGTCTGTGAGCACTCAGAAGTTCTCTTGGTGTAGAGAAACAATGGGTGTTGCATGACTGGACTAATGAATAAGCTCTCTCGTGGCCCCCTGCGGAAAGAAACAACAAGTAGGAGAATGTTGGGTATGTGCTATATTCTTTCCATGATTATTCGCACAGCCTATGGTTGTATGCATGGGTTTGCACATGGTTTTGGGGCATGATGGTTTTCGTCCCTGGTATTTTGTAGATCCAGTCAAGGGAACTACGATCATGTTCTAATCCAGGGTTAATGTATTGGGGTTTATCAATGTTTCGACATGTATATATATGTGTTGTAACACTAAAAGGAATATAATGGAAAATCGAGCTGGTAGTCCTAATTTGGGATCCAGGGGAAAATCTCTATGTATATCTGTTTTATGTTTTATGCTCTCGCTATTGTTTATTTTCTGTCTTTAATAATTCGTTTGCAGATAATTTATGTACAGGGTTAAAACCTACAATATGCCTCTTTGTATGGATAATGGGTGAAAGGATACATTGCATAAGTGTTACCAAAGTTGTGATATTTGGTGTGGGTGGCCTTGAAATAATGTTAGCCAATTTGTTTGCGTTAAGATTCTTGTACTTGAAAACCAAATGAAATTGTTGTAAAAACCATATCCACTTAAAATGAATGGTTTGTTATAGCTTACTCTAGGCCTGTGGGTATTATAGTGGTTGGTGATCTATGTGGATTGTTGTCTCCTTTTGCATCAAGTAGTGCTTACACTTCTTCATAACTTGTGGTAGAATATAGAGATCTTTTTCATAGGTAGTGTAGTTGAGAATTGTCGCATTAAATACTTTAGAATGGTAGCATGCAAGTCTCCCTTTTTACATCAAGATCGCTCCCATAACCTAACACTTGCATCTATGTCCACTTCAAAGGGATTTTACAAGTGTTGTAATGATAGATATAGTGCTTGAATGATCTTTTTTAACTCCTCAAAGGCCTTTTGGTGATCCTTTCCTCACTAGAAACTTGTTCCACTCAATACTATGGCATGGATTGGTGATGCCATTGTTGAAAACGATATTATGAATTTCCTCAAGCACTATGTTATCCCAATGAAAATATTGACCTTAGAAAAAAATTTAGGCTCCGACCACTTCATGATGGCCTCCATATTGGAAGGATCTATCTTCAACTTCTCCACCTATCATTTATCCCATATACACCAAGGATTGTTGTGAAAACTCACACTTCTTGAGATTTTCCAATAGATGGTGCTTCTTTAATGTCTCTAGCACCTGCATCAAATGTGAGATGTGTTCCTCCCATGTATCACTATATACCAGTATATTATCCAAATAAACAATAACAAATAAATCTATAAAAGGGTGTAATATCAAATTCTTTAAACTCATAAAAGTAGTTTATGCATTACATAGGCCATGAAACATAGCTAACGACTCATAAAAACCTTGTCTTGTTTTGAAGGTGGTCTTCTAGGTATCCTTGTCTTTGACTCAAACTTAGTGATACCCTAACTTTAAGTCTAGCTTGGTGAAGTTCCTGGATTGCTATAACTAATCTAGTAGATCATCTATCAATGGGAAAGGGTATTTATTCTTGAGCATAGTTTTTTTTAATGCCCTTTAATCAATACACATTCGCCAAGTCTCATCCTTATTTGACACAATGATGATGGGAAACCCACATGGTGAGGTATTTTTTTGAATAACACCTTACTCTAGTAACAATCATAACTTCTCCTTCACCTCATTTTCCACTATAATATTTTTCCAACACAACCCAATGTTTTTAAATGGAGTATTGATCCGGATTTATGCATGAATGCAATAAAATACAGAAATAAACATAAACACAGAGATGCATCAGGAATAACACTTCATTCCATTAATATCAAATACTAAAAAAATTCTTACAGACATAATAGCAAATAAATTAGCTCGAGCGATGGTAAGTTATCTCTGAGAAGAGATGTGGCGGCTACATGCCTCTGAATTGTGTTTCCACTATAATAGTTTTCCAACACAACCCAATGTTTTTAAATGGAGTATTGATCCAGATTTATGCATGAATGCAATAAAATACAGAAATAAAATAAACGCAGAGATGCATCAGGAATAACACTTCATTCCATTAATATCAAATACTAAAAAAATGCTTATAGACAGAATAACAAATAAATTAGCTCGGGCGATAGTAAGTTATCTCTGAGAAGAGATGTGGCGGCTACAAGCCTCTGAATTGCGTTACAATGAGGCTCAAGGGCATTTTTATTATTTAACAATAAGAGAAAACCCTAAACAACCAAAACCCTAACCTGAGGAGATGTAAGACCAAGAGTTTATGGGCCCCATTGGGGTTATTTGGGCAGCCAACTTCCCGGGGTCGTAACTTGGTCATATTATCTTTGTTTGGCATGTATGACATCTCGTTGGAAATATCTCTTCGAGGACTAAAACTATTGACGTGGTTTCTATGAAGAATTTGGAGGAATCATGCCCAAAAAACGTCGTTTTGGGCCTCAAAACAGCTCCGAAAGTTCAAGACCCCAAAAACTGCTAAAAATAGTAAATAAGAGAACTGATGAAACTGACTAGGTGGAATAGGCGGGTGGCCACCAATATCCACCCGGATCAATTATTTGGTAATAGTTAAATCTCACGCTACACTTCCCTCTTAGAAAGTGGCCCTATAGGATCTTGGAACACATCCTTGTACACCTTAGTAACTCCTGGTGATTTATCTCTCATGGACTCCTCAATAAATTATTTTTCTCTTAAAAAAAATACATGCTTGTTATAACTAATCAACATTTTCGCTTAGTTGGCACTTACTAGTGAGATATTTGACTTTCCCTTGTGTTCATTGATGATGATTTTTTTTTTGTCCTTGATGTGGCAATACTAGTTGGATCTTTGCATGAATATTGCATCCTACATGTGCATATAGGGACTCCCAAACACAACTCTACATATATCAACTGGAACTGCATCCAACTCTACTTCATGAATAAAATCAGCACCAATATGTATTGTTTATTTACCTTTATCTGTTCCTCCTTGTTGACCCATCCAAATGGATATGGGATAGGATGGTCATGAGTCTATAGTCCTAGTCTCTTGACTAGATCTGCTTCTATGAGATTCACCTATGATCCTAAGTCTAACAAAAAAACATTATTTTTTCTCTTTTTGACTTGTATTTTTATATGGAAAATTCTAGTAATTTCCTTCTCTTCTATTGTTGAAGGCTACTTAGATTCACCCCGTTTTTGCATTGATGTACATAAAATGTTCTCATCCACATCTAAGTTTCTTTCCAGTTGATTATGACTCTTTGGCCATGGGATTTTTCATATTACCATCTTTGTTTTGGTTCTTCAAGTTGAGCTCTAAATGCAACTTACAACTCTTCTCCACTATATTATCATCAATGTTACAATGGTTCCATTTATTTCTAGGATGTTTGCACGGGTGAGTTTTGGCTACTTTATTTTTGTTTTTGCCCCTTTCCCCTTCTTATTCTCTTCCTTGGAAGCTTATTGGTGCTACTTCTACTTTGACCCACTTGATTTCCCTTTCTTCTAGCCTATGTTATCCAACTATTTTTCCTATAGAGAAGCCTTATCCATTGTTATGGGTCTAAACAACATCAATTACTTCTACACATGGCTATGTAGACCCCCCAAATACTTGAGGAGTATGTATGAGTTATTTGGGAAGATACCTAGCATTATGGCCATCTTTCCAAATTCTATGACATACTCCTATACACTCTTCCCATGTGATATTTTCCTGAAGTAATGCCATCAGATCCAATAGTCCTCTAGATACTTGATAGGGTAAGACTATGAATTTATGAGAGTTTGAAATCCAACCACTTAGTCATTGGAGAAACTCCTTCCAACCTGATATTTCCCATGAGGCTTTCCCATCAGGTTAGGGTATGTCCTTCTAATTTCAACCGAGTAAGTGAAAAATAATTTTTGTTCTTTATTTATGTGGTGAACACTAAAATAAACCTCTAATTGCTGCAACTAGTGATTTAACTTCAAAGTGTCAATATCACTTTGATATGGATTGACGTTGACCTTCGCTTTCATTTTGAACAGGGACTGTGAATGGTTCATGAAACTTGAACTAGATTTTTCCTTTTGTCGTTCTTTCTTATATTCCCTCTCTGGTTCTTCTCGAATTGATGATATTACCTCTTATATTACTTATGCGTTATACTCCATATGATACATTGTATATTCCAATAAAAGCATGTGGTGTGAATTACAATACCATATATGATAGTGTGGTCTAAGTATTCATGGGTGGTTGCATATACTTTATGGTTGACCTCGTAATATGCATAACAATGTGATTTGATTGCAAAAATATATTTCTCAAATCCCTGTGATTCTCAACTATTCAACTTCCATGCATTAATGTGAAGTGCCACATAAAACCTTTTGATTTTTTCAGATGTCAACAACTAATTGGTCTATGTGTTAGTTGATGATTAGTCCACATGTCAACTTAACATTGATCCACATGTCAGTATGTGATCGGTCTATGTGTCAACAATTTAGCTTGTTTTTTTGCATATGATGTTTGTTTGAACCCATTTAAATTGTGTTGTAAAGGCCTTGAATAGCTCTTTGACATGAAGACCATTTTAGCAAAATTTGATTCCATCTAGTTGGATCAATTATGGAGATACTTCTATATTAGTTATGCATTCACCTAGATAGGGTGAAACATAAGAGCTAAATATCTCTCCATGCATATGGGTGATATGACAAGTCTCGTATAGAGGTGAAACTTGTTTTCATTACACCTTGTGCAAAGGGAAGGAGCTCAATGGTGCAAGGATGAAATTTAGACCTGGTCTATCTTTATGGCTCTTCTAGAGAAATTTGGTTGTAATATTGTAGTTGGGATGATGGAAAGGAAGGCATATCATGATAAAAAGAGGGTTTCAGTATTATCTATGACAAAGGAGATAATCAATATTTTTATAGTGGAGAGATTTAACAATTCTCAGCCTCTAATGGGTCCATGGGTCTGGTTCTCCTACTCGTGTGCAAAAATTTTGTTGTAATTGTCTTAAAGGCTCCTTGATGCATTATTGGAAAGGTTGGTTTAGGTTCCTATTTTCTTATATTAGATTGGATAGTTAAGCATGTAGAGGTGTTGGGGGAGGTGGGGTGGTCAGTGAATTAGTAAAGAAGAATCTACGGGTTTTCTTTAGTCTGGGTCGTTGATGTCGTTGGTGGCTTGGTTTCCCCCACTTCATCATTGGTCTTAAGTTCCTAGGTGCACAAGTTTGTTCATAGTCCTTTATAGTTTCCTCATCATGGTTTTGGTTGTATTTTTCAATAGTGGTGTTTGTTTCAATTCCATATTTTAGATACATTGGGTATCACAATCTAAATATCACATCCTTGAAGAGACGTGGAGGTTCTCCAATCCAACTTAAAGGGTCAAAGGGGAAGTGATAAAAGTTGTGTCGGCTTACTTTGAGTAAGGATAGAACACCCCCTATGACTAAGGTCAAATAGGATACTAATAGGGTTGAGTAGACATTTTGGAAAAAAATCTTAGGAAAGATCAAAGTGAAGGTTTATGCTTTGGATGAAATTGTCTCGAATAACTAGAAGCAAGTGGAAAAAAGAGAAAATTGAGAGGGATTTTAAGGTCTGGTTCTCTAACTTTGGTTTCTCATGGAGCAGAGACACCAAGGGTTTCAAAACCACTAAAAACTACTAGCTCTCTATGCAAGTGCTTGAGTAGTAAGGAGCTTAACACACACAATTACTAGGAAGATTTATGTTGGTTGAAACCAATATTTAAGTTGTTTATAGGTTGGTCTTTGATATCAAGTTTGAGATGGAAATGGGTAGGCCAAAGACAAGGAATATGCTTGGAAATTTTAGGGAACCTCCTCTAATCTAGTTGTCAATAATGAGGATGATAAATATGACCACAACAAGGCTAATCCTAATCTTCATGGATCCATGCATGCAATTCCTTTAGGCCTAGAATAATATGTTTTTCTATTGTTCTCCTCTATGGTCATCCTATACTTCGACTCTATGTAGCTATGTCTTTTTGTGTCATACCACTATCAACTTTAATGTCTTCTAGTTTTCGGTTTAGTTTATAAGAGTTTTTTAACCTCTGAAAGTTTATTAAACATATACATGAAAAATAGAATATACTCTAGTTGCTATTTTGAAGTTCTCTGTGGCATGGTTTCCTTTTGACAGGTTGTAGAAATCCATGATTATAGAATGTTTTATAATATATTAATATAAATAGAACCTGCTTACCAATTAATATAAATAAATCTCACTTACCAAAATAAAATACTATGCCTAGAGTGCCTACTCTTTTTCAAGGTGTGAACCTTGAATAATATAACATATTTGGTTCAATTTTTTTTTGTTCTAACTTTAAGAATAGAGATTTAATTTATTCTTGTTCTATTGATTTATGCAAATTGTTTTCACAGGCTATTGTCTAAAAGCTAGGTAAGAAAAATCGTGACTTAAGAAATCAAGATTATTACTAATATAAAAAGGATTTCTCTTTTTCGCTACCACTAAATCAATGAAATTGAACCAAGGACCTCATAATATTTTATAAAACACCATAACATGCTTTACCAAGTGAACTACACCCATGGGGCTTATTTGTTAAAAACCTTGCCTTGAGTGTTACTACTATGTATTTGCATTTTATTTTATTTAATATAATCTTCAATTATTTCTTGTGTGTGGGTATATTTCATGGCTTCTCAATGCTTCATTTACTATTTGAGGGCTTGTTACTCTTAAAATATAATGTATTTCATTCTTTATTTGTGGCTACACTATAATGAGAATATAGATTTACTGGTTTTTACATGTTTATCATGTTGTATTCCACTTATATTTGACTTTATAATTTAGAAAATCATTTCCATTGCTTTGAATTTTTTCTACCATACTTTACATATTTTTTATTGCCACCCTGATTGCATTGTTTAATGCTATTTTTCATGGTTTTGATATATGCAATCTCTCATGGTCTTTTTCCCTTGAGCATAATTATAATGGTAAGAATACATGTAAGGTTGAATGGTACATACCTTCAAACTTTGGTGAATTGTGATAATGCCTTCAAACTTGGGTGAATTGTGATAGCTTTTATTTTCGTTCCATTTTTATTCCTATGTTTTCAATTTTATACCCAATCATTCGAACAGTAAGACTTTTAGTATGTAAATTAATCTTCATTTAAATCTTAAGATTTTTAAATCCTTTGCATGCAGAGCGGCGGACCTGAAAATTTTCTTCGTATAAATATTCTGTTATGTGAATTTATTCAAACTCCACATTGCACACCAGTTGGTTGCATTTCGCAAAACATGTCGAAAACGTTCCAAAGCCTGCCATCCAGCCCATATTCCGCAATCATAGCATTCCGTGAAACAGCATCTCTTTTAGCATTTCGTCAAAGAGTTTACCTGCGTCTTTCAATGTACCGTTCTGCACATATCCCGTTCAGTCATTTCGTCAAACAGTTGACGCGTAACCACTTTTCTGCCATTTAAACCATATTTTGTTATGGTAGCATTTGTCAAATACGTCGCGCGCATTTTCCAAATCCCCGGAGTTTGGTTTCCAAAAAAACCCGGTTCAAACTCCATTTTGAACATGTGAGTATGAAAGAAGAGGTGAATTTGAATTTAATTGGAGTGTATATTTTGGAAAATATTTCTGAATCTGATGACAGTTGAGACATGGATGGCGCAGTGTTTTCATGTTTATGAGTTTGTCTTTTCACTTGTGTAATTTATTGTAGATAACAAATTTTAGAATATTCTATAGATTAGAAATTTTAAAATATTTTCAAAATCTGATAGAAAACATGAGTTTGTCTTTTCATTCTAGATAATAAATTTTAGAATATTCTATAGATTAGAAATTTTAAAATATTTTCAAAATTTGATAGATACAAACGGAGTTGTCTATTCAGGCAATGAAATAGTTTGGACGGCAGTTTTTTGTGGGAATTTGGGCAACTAAAATTCAAGAAATCAGGTAATTAGAGTGTTTGGAATCCATTTTTGATAGCAGAAATGGATTCAGCACTACCAAAAACCCTTAGGACACTCAAAATACTAAAGTTTAACAACTAAAAACATGATTCTGATAAAATCTTTACCAGAAGACTACCGCGATACAAACAAGTTTACTAGTTCACTTTATTCATATTAAATTTATAATTATATTAAATATAGCTATAATTTTTTTACTTATAATTTTTTTATCATTTAAATTTTAAAAGTTAGCTCAGTTGATCAAATCCTAATTGCTTTCTTCAACACCTCCCTCTACTTTACTTCTTTAGCGAACAGATTGATCTTCCTAGATTTGGCCGTAAAGTGTCTGTGAATAACAATTCACAACAACGACATCTGAATCTAAACCAGCATATATCTTTCGTAATCCCCCGTGTTACCTGGATATAAAATATTTTGGAGGCCAAACAGTTTTTTCAAAAGTTTGGGATTAAGATTTTGTTTGATAAGGTTTAAGATTTTATTTTTTAATTAGTAATTTTTTTATAATGAGGTAATATTTTTAGATTGGTTGGTTGATTGAAAGGTATAATGATATTTTAAATGCATTTTTCACATAAAGTCTGAAAACAAAAAGTTCTCAAAAATTCAAAATAAGGCATATGTTTGGTTTTATTATCTCGCCTTAGTTACAAACTTGTTAAAATGTTTAAAGAGTTTATCTAACAAGTTATCTAAACCTATACATTTATGAAGCGAAACTAAAAGTTAAACAAACTTATCGTTTATAAGTTGGGAGGCTTAAGTAGGTTATTTATTGAATGCCATTTGAAAGCACCAATTTTTGCATAATGACCTAAACTGCAAAAGTCATTGCTTTCACATGGTATAGAATTAAAAAGGTACATGTATGTTATTTTATTTATATATCTCATGGAGGATTAAGTACTTATAACATGGCGAGGGAATAACGGGGGGTCCATCTTGGATGAGACATCACTCTCGAAGAGGAGACATGAGACTACTTTGAGGATAGCTCAAATTTTAATAATTTTTTTTGTTGGATGTTTTTTTGAGTTCATGAGAAGAAATATTCATTCGTGAAGTACACATATTATGGTACTATAAAGTATATGTTAAGGCCTATTTTCCATTATCATTTTTTCAAATATAAACAGATTTTAAAATGAAAAGTTTATTTTAATGGGTTATGTAATTTTAAATAATTTTATTTATATGTTTTTTTTAAATTGTATTTTTATTATTATTTTATTAATATTTAAATTGCTTAGTTAAGAAGTGGTATGATATAGGATTTTTATAAAAATTATATGTGTGGTAAATATAAGAATCAAGGCTCGTACTTGCATAATATAAGGTTGATTTCAACTGTTAACACTATATCTCTAGGCCCTACATCTTATCTTCTTCTCCACAAATTGGGTTGCTTTCGAGGGATTTGAAACTTGGATGTCTTAGTCTACAAAATAATTCATATTATGACAGACTCCAACTATGTTGCGCCCCGAGGATAAAAATAATTTTATATTATTTTTAATTGAGTTTTTTATTTTATTATTAGTAGTAGTGTAATGATTTTTTTGGTTAAAGAAATAGTGTTATTTGATAATATTGTTGGGTATTTGTCTAGTTTCATATTAAGATATATTTAGTTTAAATGTATCTAAATGAGATTTGTTAGTTTATATCAACAGATTTATTATGGATGTCACACATAAATGTGGTGAAATATCTCTTAGTTTCCCTATAAATTTTTCCTTGGAGAGAGAGAGGGTTTAATTATTTTAGGATATAATAGCAATGTCTAAATCTATTTTTGTGTAATGTAAATGTACATCATTAGCTTCAATGACATTTGAATATGGTAATTCATGATATTCAAGGATAACCACTATGCTTCCCTGTGTCCCCCTCCCTCTCCCCATATGCACCCCAAAACCCATTTCCCCATGGCTCTACCACAACTCACCACTCAAATGAGTGGAAATTTCCACCCCCCATGGCACTACAATCACTTTTCAATGAAATAAGAAAGAGGTGGTGATAGAGCTATGGCGACTCTAGTATCACTTGTGAAACAAATTAGCAATAGTAGGTGCTAAAGCTATGACAGAAGGGGGCTTCCCCCTTGCCTGCTGGCTCACCTCTTAAAGGAGAAATTGTCACCCCTTTAAGTGATAGGTTGAGGGGGATCCCCCTCCCCCTACAACTCTACCACAACATATATTTATTTGTTAAATGGAATTTGGAAAATTTCTACTATGTAATGTTGTAGCTATGCCAAACAATAGAATTACATATTACTATTGTCGAAAGTTTTGAACAAAATAGATGGCTACTTATATACAAAAATTAGAGCTTACATATGTCTTCAAGAAAATATATTATAACATATTACAACTATATGTTTTGAAGCAAACATCTAATATCCCAATAGGTTTAAAAAATATTAAACTTAGTGGAAAACATTATGGCTAATAGTGTCTTCGATACCAACATTGGAGGGAATAGATTCCTAATTTCTAATCCCCATATCATTTATTAATTGATGTGTTGGGTTTTATTCCTCAAAATCTCCCTAAACTTAGTTGATTGACATGCTTTGACTAGAGGTTCTTGACTGATTTTTTTATCTTAAGTTAACAATCAGGTTACTCAATTAACTGCACCCATCTTGTACGTACGATAAAATTTATATTGCCAGAAAGATGTCAATGAGTTGAACATGATGGTGGTATTTATTTTGGATTTTGATAAAATTAGAACAATAGGATTTTTGTAACCCCATCTTGATAATGAGGCCATGGATGTTCAGTTAATTATAAAGTAACACCTTCCACAACCCAAGATAATAAAAGGGAGTAGAAGGAAGTGTTACAAATAACTTTCTCATATGAGCTATGATTGATGTGATTCTTGTGTTGTTGGAAAGAAAAAAATGTATAGAATATGGAATTCTAGTCCATATAAGTTTGGGACCACAAAAAGTTTCCATTTACACCCTCAAAATGGATTCAAAAAAATTTCACCCCCAATTTTCCAAATTGGGTCTAATAGTAAAAATGATGCTGCAATAATTCCTCCAATTGATTATTCACCCATCAATTGATTATTTATATTTTTCAATTAATTGTGACAAATATTGAATAAAACACTACTGCAATTTCACAAAAAATAAATGAACCACCGGAAATGAGAAAATATTGCACACACACAAAAATAATGAGCACCAATATTTTGGACATACGTCCCTATAAAAAATCTAGTGTGGGGAAAACTAATTATGCAAATAAGTAATTTTATTAATTCTTCAGCAAAATCTATGATGGAGAAATTACAATCGTTTACCGTAAATTAGAAAACCTACAAAAAATTAATCTTGTCACGTTTTCAAGTTGATCTACCCTCCAGAAAGAAATTAGGCCTCCTCTAATCAATTCGACCTCCCTCTGGCTCCCGAACTGGTCACATGTGCAACCTTGGCTCAGGGCCTGCTTTAGCAAACTCGCACTACTAAGGAAATGAATTCAACCTCCACTAGAATTTGATCCTAACTAGAAAATTTGACTTTCTTGTGTAAATCAATATATCCAACAATCATCTCCTTGCTCTAGAAATTCATCCTCCCTTGATAAATTCACACTCATCTCTAAAGCAACTCACACCACCAAAAAAATCGACCTCTTTCTACAGAAAAATCGATCTCCAATCAACTCATAAATCATTGTGATAAATCTCCTATGGAAATCATGTCTCCTAACACTGTTGATCTTGATTTGTTGATTCCCTCATGTTACCTCTACGCCCTTGCTATCATTACAAAACTATGTCTCGATGTCATGTTCTCCAAATTCCCATCGATTTCCTCTTATAATCTCTCATTGAAGAATCAATGACCATGACCAAATCTCAATCTATGGCTAAGATCATATTGATCCCTTCCCATGAATTATCTAGAAGTCACCGGAGGAAAATTGATTTACCCCAATTAATTCTGATTAATTAAGCCATTTCCCTAAGTTAAACTTAGGAAAAATAATAATTTGACTAATTAATTCTAATCAAGGCTTTTTCCTTAGAAACTTTTTATGGGTGTTGGAGAAAATTTGTTCCTTAGCCTCATAGACACCATCTAAGACTAGAAAACTTGTCTGACCTACATAAACTAACACTTCATCTTTGTGAGGAAGGTGTTCTACATAACACCCAACTTGTATGTGAAGAAGATGAATCTTGGCTTCCCCAAAGCCTTCAGTAGTATATCTACTACCTGCTCATCTTTGGATATACTGAAAAATATTATGTTTCACACAATCCTTGATGAAGTAGTATCTGATGTATATATGCTTGGACCTGTCATGAAACATTGGATTCTTTGACAACCTGATGCAACCGTGATTGTCACAATGTATCACGGTCATCTCGGCCCTCTAACCAAACAATGCTAGTAGTAGCTTCTGAAACCATATGTGCTTGCACATAGCCACGCTCATTGTCACATACTTATGCTTCCTATTGTACCAAGAAACAACTCCTAATCCCATATTGAAGAAAAACCCTATTGGCTTGAGGGGTCCTGACCCAGGTTCAAAGTTTATCGCACAACCAAAAAACCCTCCAACTATTGGCCCTTTCGGAAATGACCTTCTTGTGCAGATCAAAGTCTCACCCGAAGCAGTATGGGGGGGTGTTGGAACCAGCTTTCCGCACCCTAAGGAATAAAATAATGTGGTGGCCCTAAAATGATTGATTGCAGAACTTACACAAATCAGAAACAGACACGCGCAAATACAGATCAATATGTATCAGATCGGCTAGTCGTAGACACAGATAATGCATAAACAGATAGATCACAGATCAACCTCATCGCAAATATACAATCACATAACCATATCTATGTAATGCGTAATAACTTAAGAATATTTATCCATGTATTCAACCATAAATATATATTCATGCATAAATAATAGTCATACTCACGTAGATACAATTAAGCATAACAGAAGTAAGCGAACTCAAGATGAAAAAGTAAACAGATAACACAATGCTTCACCAAAACCAGTCTTTGTATTAGATTCCAATAATTCAGTACAACAAACTTTTCCCTTACAATTACCCATCCCCACACACAGCCAGCAGAGTTCGCACACAGCCAGGACTAGGTCTCTGCGCACACAACCAGCAGGAGCCTTTCTACCCAAAAACCCAGACTTACAAAAGTGTATCACAAACACATAAAAACTTAGATCCAAAACATTAACTAACTTTTTACTTAGACTCGACCTATATATTTATATCCATCTTAGCGCACAGATACTATGGTCTCAAACCATGGTTTGAGGCCCACAGTTTACCCTTAAAACCCTTTTACATAAAATAATGAATTTAACCTGCCCCAAAGCCCCTTGACCTTTCCACGTAGTGTGCATATGAAAAAATATACAAAAATATACTTCAAAAATGTACTTTAGGGGACCCTGCTCCAACAGCCCCCCAATACAAACTTGTGACTTGTCCCGAGTCACTGTGGGGTCTGCTCCTTCATCTTGGCTTGGAGCGCAGTGATAAAATATTTTAGTGGCAACACCATGTCCATACTTTGCGCAGTAACTCCCTGTGCTTCAATGACCAATTTCTCAATAGTGGGCCCTTTAGTGGCTAATTCAATGCTTCTATGTGTTTGTTGAATGGCCTTCAATGTGCTATCCAATGTCTGCAATAGATGTAGAGCCTCCCTGACCCACGGTGGCATTATTTCCTCAATCAACTGTTCTTTCTGGCACAGGTCCTTGATTTCATTTTGAATTACCTGGCCCTCCTATACGTGGGCGAGGCGTTGTGTAAGAACGAGAGTAGGCGTCGCCATCGTAATATCAACAAATTGTTGCTCCTTGAAGCACAACTCATTGCGCAGCTGCTATACCATAGGGTCATTCTAAACTGAAGTCCAGACACCCATGGCCTCATCCAAAAGTTGAGCGCACTATGTGACTGCGGCAGCGATGCTATTAGTAGCCTACTTTACTTCAGCAACCCTCTTTGCTCTAACTTATGACGGGGTTTCTGGCTGTAATTTTTGCTGTAAATCGGCAATCTGGTGCTCAAATTCAGCCCTGGTGGTTTGGACTTCTGCGTGCGAGGACTTTAATGCAGCAGCTAGTCCTTCTAACTTCTCTTCTGGGGCAGCAATGGAAAGGACCGTTTGTACATCATTGCAGACTTGGTTGATTTTCTCTTCAAGCGCAATGCGTTGAGCTTCAGCTGCATGGCATGCTACCTCCACTGTCTATTGTTTATAGTGTGTCTTGGCAGCCTGCTGCTACGACTCTACAATAGTTGTGTGAGCATGGGCCTCATGAAATTGAAGCTCATCCGTAATCATACTATGTATCAGATGTAATTTACCTACAATAAAAACAGATAAGTTAATATTAATATCTCTGTAGCCTCATAGCTATGCACAACGGCTAGCTGATTCTACATGGATGTCTAGCTCGGGAATTTGAATCATACGATAGTCTACATTCGCAGGTAGAGCTATATTCAGCGGTTGCACACTGGTTACAGAAATACTTGCTTGCATTTTTCTCGCTTGTGCAACACTCTCCTGAATCAGGCTCACTTGAACTTTCAGCTCCTGGATGCCAACCTGCACCCCCTCAAGTGCAGTCATGTACTGTGTTTCCATATCTTTCCATTTGTCCTTTGTGACTGTCATGGCCGTTTTTTCTATTTCGTTGAGGTCATCTTCGATCGGTGTCAAGATCTCATCTCCAATGTATTTGGAACCTTTGTGTTTCTTTCTCGAACCTCCCGTGGCCTGAGAACCGTGCTTTGTGCCCTTGGAAGTTCGTGCTTCTGCCTGTTCCTATGTTTATTTTGGCATGGCACCATTATTTTCAGGTGCAATGTTTGTTTCTAAATCAATTGTTTCGTCGGTGGTTGTCGGTGTGGCTTCTTTTTTTGTTGTCTTCGTAGTTGTCTGTGTACCAATGCACAACTTAGTAGGCATCTTCGGAATGGAAGTTGATGCACCTGGCTCCAACTTGTTGGGTGTGGAGCCTGAATATATTCCCTATTTATATGTATCGTTGCGTTGGACCCATGTTCTTAACGAGGCGGCAACACCGCCCGTCGTTTGATTTCCCCCACCCCCCATCCCTGGTGGGGGGTTTCGAGGGCAGTGCCCCTGAAGCTAAAAACAAATGTAAAATTGCCTTGTCAAATATTGTAATTTCGTGGTCAATCTGGGCCAGTCACTAGGCAGATGATATGACGATAGAATTTATGTTTAATTTATGGTTTTTTTCCCTAGAAGGCAACCCCTCCGTCGTCTGAGGGAATTTTATGTGTTCCATTGCTCTATAATGTATAATTTTATAACAACTGGTATTAGAGCCGAAGCTCTATTTTTCTGATAAACTCGCAAGAAAGAAGGGTTCCTAGTTCGAGTGGGAGCAATGGCAAAAGATGGCAGGTTTAGGGTTGATAAATTTAATGGAAAAAACTACCCATTGTGGAAGATGCATATGGAAGATTATCTATATCAGAAAGATTTGTACTTACCATTGAGCGGAAAAATAAAGAAGTTTTCAAGTATAACATATGTATAATGACATATTCTCATTATAAAGGCACTTGGAACAATACGGTTGTGCCTCGTGGCGTTGGTATCCTTCAATATTTCGAAGGAAACAACAACATAGGGTTTAATTATGGCATTGGCGAAACTATATGAAAAACACTCGACCTGAAATAAGTTATTTATTATGAAACGTTTATTTAATATGAAGATGTCGGAAGATGGACCTGTCGCTGATCATTTAAATGAATTTAATATGATTACCAGTTAGTTAAGTTCTGTAGGGGTAAAATTTGATGATGAAGTTAGGGATTTGTTATTTCTGTTCTCATTGCCAGAAATTTGGAATGGTTTAGTTAGGGCCATTAGTAACTCTGTCTCTGGATCTAGTACTTTAAATTTTGATGATGTTGTCGGTGCTATCCTTAGAGAGGAAATGTGATGGAAAAGCTCTGGTGGGACATTGGGTAATTCTTTGAGTGAAGAGACTATGGGAAGAAAAATGGGAAGATGAAATAGCTCAAGATATCGTAGTAAATGAAGGAAAGGCATATCCAATTCCAGATCGGGGATAGTGTGTTGGAAATGTAGAAAGAAATGACACCTGAAGAAATATTGTAAATCTTAGAAGGGAAAAGAAGGAGACACACAACAAGAAAACAATCATGAAGCATATGTGACAAGTGGTGTGCTACAAGATGATTTGATTCTTTCTTTAGAAAATGTTACTGATTCTTGGGTGGTAGATTCAGGGGCCTCATTTCTTGCCACACCTGATAATAAATATTTTCATGACTATGTTCAAGGAGATTTTGGACAGGTTCATCTGGGTGATGATAAACCCTATAAAATCGTTGGAATGGGTAAAGTTCTTGTAAAATAGTAGAATGGAAACCAATGGTTATTAAAGGAGATAAGGCATGTTCTGGATCTGAAGAAAAATATGATTTCAACAAGGCAGTTAGGCAGTGAAGGTTGTGTAACAACTTTCACAGATAAAACCTGGAAGGTCACTAAAGGAGCCCTGGTAATAACAAAAGGCGAAAAGGTTGGTACATTTTATTTATTTAATGGTATTTCTAACTCTGTTAATGCTTTAAATTCCAAAGGAGAAGATGCAGCATTATGGCATCATAGGCTCAGACACATGAGTGAGAAGGGAATGAAGATTCTTCACTCAAGAAATTTGTTGTTGGGTTTGAAGAATATTGATTTGGATTTATGTGAGAATTATATTTATGGAAAACAAAAGAGCGTAAAATTTCTTAGAGTTGGGAAAGAAAATAAGAGCGAAAAATTAGAGCTTGTGCATACAGATGTATGGGGACATGCTCAGGTATCATCTCTTGGTGGCTCTTGTTATTATGTCACTTTTATTGATGATGCAACTAGAAAAACTTGGATTTATTGTATTCAAAATAAATCTAATGTATTTGATACTTTCAAGAAATGGAAAGCTTTGATTGAGATTGAGACAAGAAATAAGTTGAAGTGTTTGAGATCAGACAATGGAGGTGAATATTGTAGCAAATAGTTTGATAGGTATTGTTCAGAGCATGGAATTCGCAGAGAGAAGACAGTTCCAAGAACACCACAAGAAAATGGTGTTTCAGAAAGGATGAACAGGACAATCATGGAGCGTGCAAGATGCATGAGATTGCATGCAGGATTTCCTTTACAATTTTGGGCAGATATTGTAGATATATTTGTTTATCTAATAAACAGAGGGCCTTCAAGTTCTTTGGATGGTGGTATTCTAGAGGAGGCATGGACAGGTAAAATGGTAAACTCCATTTTGAACATGTGGGTATGAAATAAGAGGTGAATTTGAATTTGAATTTAATTGGAGTGTATATTTTGGAAAATATTTCTGAATTTGATGACAGTTTAGACATGGATGGTGCAGTGTTTTCATGTTTATGAGTTTGTCTTTTCACTTGTATAATTTATTGTAGATAACAAATTTTAGAATATTAGAAATTTTAAAATAGTTTCAAAATCTGATAGATATAAACAAGTTTACTAGTTACTTAATTCATATTATTATATTTTTAAAATATTCTTAAATCTATAATTATGTTAAATATGACTATAACTTTTCTAAACCTTGAGAGTTAATTGAATTCTTGTTGCTTTCTTCAACATCTCTCTCTGCTTCTTTAGCCAACAAATTGATCTTCCTGGATTTTGCAATGAATAACCATTCACAACAACGACATCTGAATCTAAACCAGCATATATCTTTCGTAATCCCCGTGTTACTTGGATATAAAATATTTTGGAGGCCAAACAGTTTTTTCAAAAGTTGAGGATTAAGATTTTGTTTGATAAGGTTTAACATTTTTTTTTGAATTAGTAATTTTTTTTTATAAAGATCTAATATTTTTAGATTCGTTGGTTGTTTGAAAGGTATAATGATATTTTAAATGCATTTTTCACATAAAGTTTGAAAACAAAAAGTTTTCAAAAATTAAAAATAAGACATTTGTTTGGTTTTATTATCTCGCCTTAATTACAAACAAACTTGTTAAAATGTTTAAAGAGTTTATTTAACAAGTTATCAAACCTATACATTTATGAAGCGAAACTAAAAGTTAAACAAACTTATCGTTTATAAGTTGGGAGACTTAAATAGGTTATTTATTGAATGCCATTTGAAAGCACCAACTTTTGCATAATGACCTAAACTGCAAAAGTCATTGCTTTCACATGGTATAGAATTAAAAAGGTACATATATGTTATTTTATTTATATATCTCATGGAGGATTAAGTACTTATAACATGGCGAGGTAATAAAGGGGGTACATCTTGGATGAGACATCACTCTCAAAGAGGAGACATGAGACTACTTTGAGGATAGCTCAAATTTTAATAATTTTTTTTGTTGGAGTTTTTTTTGAGTTCATGAGAAAAAATATTCATTCGTGAAGTACACATATTATGGTACTATAAAGTATATGTTAAGGCCTATTTTCCATTATCATTTTTCAAATATAAACAGATTTAAAAATGAAAAGTTTATTTTAATGGGTTATGTAGTTTTAAATAATTTTATTTATATGTTTTTTTTTTTAAATTGTATTTTTATTATTATTTTATTAATATTTAAATTGCTTAGTTAAGAAGTGGTATGATATAGGATTTTTATAAAAATTATATGTGTGGTAAATATAAGAATCAACAATTGGGTTAGGCTCGTACTTGCATAATATAAGGTTGATTTCAACTGTTAACATTATATCTCTAGGCTCTACACCTTATCTTCCTCTCCACAAATTGGGTTGCTTTCGAGGGATTTGAAACTTGGATGTCTTAGTCTACAAAATAATTCATATCATGACAGACTCCAACAATGTTGCACCCCGAGGATAAAAATAATTTTATATTATTTTTAATTGAGTTTTTTATTTTATTATTAGTAGTAGTGTAGTGATTTTTTTGGTTAAAGAAATAGTGTTATTTGATAATATTGTTGGGTATTTGTCTAGTTTCATATTAAGATAGATATTTAGTTTAAATGTATCTAAATGAGATTTGTTAGTTTATATCAACATATTTATTATGGATGTCACACATAAATGTGGTGAAATATCTCTTAGTTTCCCTATAAATTTTTCCTTGGAGAGAGAGAGGGTTTAATTATTTTAGGATATAATAGCAATGTCTAAATCTATTTTTGTGTAATGTAAATATACATCATTAGCTTCAATGACATTTGAATATGGTAATTCATGCTATTCAAGGATAACCACTATGCCTCCATGTGTCCCCCTCCCTCTCCCCATATGCACCCCAAAACCCATTTCCCCATGGCTCTACCACATCTCACCACTCAAATGAGTGGAAATTTCCACCCCCCATGGCATTGCAATCACTTTTCAATGAAATAAGAAATAGGTGGTGATAGAGCTATGGCGGCTCTAGTATCACTTGTCAAACAAATTAGCAATAGTAGGTGCTAAAGCTATGACAGAAGGGGGCTTCCCCCTTGCCTGTTGGCTCACCTCTTAAAGGAGAAATTGTCACCCCTTTAAGTGGTAGGTTAAGGGGGATCCCCCTCCCCCTACAACTCTACCACAACATATATTTATTTGTTAAATGGAATTTGGAAAATTTGTACTATATAATGTTGTAGCTATGCCAAACAATAGAATTACATATTACTATTGTCGAAGGTTTTGAACAAAATAGATGGCTACTTATATACAAAAATTAGAGCTTACATATGTCTTCAAGAAAATATATTATAACTTATTACAACTATATGTTTTGAAGCAAACATCTAATATCCCAGTAGGTTTAAAAAATATTAAACTTAGTGGAAAACATTATGGCTAATAGTGTCTTCAATACCAACATTGGAGGGAATAGATTCCTAATTTCCAATCCCCGTATCATTTATTAATTGATGTGTTGGGTTTTATTCCTCAAAATCTCCCTAAACTTAGTTGATTGACATGCTTTGACTAGAGGTTCTTAACTGATTTTATTATCTTAAGTTAACAATCAGGTTACTCAATTGACTACACCCATCTTGTACGATAAAATTTATATTGCCAAAAAGATCTCGATGAGTTGAACATGATGGTGGTATTTATTTTGGATTTGGATAAAATTAGAACAATAGGATTTTTGTAACCCCATCTTAATAATGAGGCCATGGATATTGAGTTAATTATAAAGTAACACCTTCCACAACCCAAGGTAATAAAAGGGAGTAGAAGGATGTGTTACACATAACTTTCTCATATGAGCTATGATTGATGTGATTCTTGTGTTGTTGGAAAGAAAAAAATGTGTAGAATATGGAATTCTAGTCCATATAAGTTTGGGACCATAAAAAGTTTCCATTTACACCCTCAAAATGGATTCAAAAATTTTTCACCCCCATTTTTCCAAATTGGGACTAATAGTAAAAATGATGCTGCAATAATTCCTCCAATTGATTATTCACCCATCAATTGATTATTTATATTTTTCAATTAATTGTGACAAATATTGAATAAAACACTACTACAATTTCACAAAAAATAAATGAACCACTGGAAATGAGAAAATATTGCACACACACAAAAATAATGAGCACCAATATTTTGGACATACGTCCCTATAAAAAATCTAGTGTGGGGAAAACTAATTATGCAAATGAGTAATTTTATTAATTCTTTAGCGAAATCTATGATGGAGAAATTACAATCGTTTTCCGTAAATTAGAAAACCTACAAAAAATTAATCTTGTCACTTTTGCAAGTTGATCTACCCTCCTGAAAGAAATTAGGCCTCCTCTAATCAATTCGACCTCCCTCTGGCTCCCGAACTGGTCACATGTGCAGCCTTGGCTCAGGGTCTGCTCTAGCAAACTCGCACTGCTAAGGAAATGAATTCAACCTCCACTGGAATTTGATCTCAACTAGAAAATTTAAATTTCTTGTGTAAATCAATATATCCAACAATCATCTCCTTGCTCTAGAAATTCATCCTCCCTTGATAAATTCACACTCATCTCTAAAGCAACTCACACCACCAAAAAAATTGACCTCTTTCTATAGGAAAATTGATCTCCAATCAACTCATAAATCATTGTGATAAATCTCCTATGGAAATCATGTCTCCTAACATAGTTGATCTTGATTTGTTGATTCCCTCATGTTACCTCTACGAACTTGCTATCATTACAAAACTATGTCTCGATGTCGTGTTCTCCAAATTCCCATCGATTTCCTCTTATAATCTCTCAATGAAGAATCAATGACCATGATCTAATCTCAATCTATGGCTAAGATCATATTGATCCCTTCCCATGAATTATCTAGAAGTCACTAGAGGAAAATTGATTTACCCCAATTAATTCTGATTAATTAAGCCATTTCCCTAAGTTAAACTTAGGAAAATTAATAATTTGACTAATTAATTCTAATCAAGGCTTTTTCCTTAGAAACTTTTTATGGGTGTTGGAGAAAATTTGTTCCTTAGCCTCATAGACACCATCTAAGACTAGAAAACTTGTCTGACCTACATAAACTAACACTTCATCTTTGTGAGGAAGGTGTTCTACATAACACCCAACTTGTCTGTGAAGAAGATGAATCTTGGCTTCCCCAAAGCCTTCAGCAGTATATCTACTACCTGCTCATCTTTGGATATACTGAAAAATATCCTATTTCACACAATCCTTGATGAAGTAGTATATGATGTATATATGCTTGGACCTGTCGTGAAACATTGGATTCTTTGACAACCTGATGCAACCGTGATTGTCACAGTGTATCACGGTCATCTCATCCCTCTAACCAAACAATGCTAGCAGTAGCTTCTGAAACCATATGTGCTTGCACATAGCCACGCTCATTGTCACATACTTATGCTTCCTATTGTACCAAGAAACAACTCCTAATCCCATATTGAAGTAAAACCCTATTGGATTGAGGGGTCCTTACCCAGGTTCAGAGTTTATCGCACAACCAAAAATCCCTCCAACTATTGGCCCTTTCGGAAATGACTTTCTTGTTCAGATCAAAGTCTCACCCGAAGCAGTATGGGGGGGTGTTGGAACCAGCTTTCCGTACCCTAAGGAAGAAAATAATGTGGTGGCCCTAAAATGATTGATTTCAGAACTTACACAAATCAGAAACAGACACGTGTAAAAACAGATCAATACGTATCAAATCGGCTAGTCATAGACACAGATAATGCATAAACAGATAGATCACAGATCAACCTCATCGCAAATATACAATAACATAACCATATCTATGTAATGCACAATAACTTAAGAATATTTGTCCATGTATTCAACCAGAAATATATATTCATGCACAAATAATAGTCATGTTCGCGTAGATACAATTAAGCATAACAGAAGTAAGCGAACTCAAGCTGAAAAAGTAAACAGATAACACAATGCTTCACCAAAACCAGTCTATGTATTAGATTCCAACAGTTCAGTACAACAAACTTTTCCCTTACAATTACCCTTCCACGCACACAACCAGCAGAGTTCGCACACAGCCAAGACTAGGTCTCTGCACACACAGCCAGCAGGAGCCTTTCTACCCAAAAACCCAGACTTACAAAAGTGTATCACAAACACATAAAAACTTAGATCCAAAACATTAACTAACTTTTTACTTAGACTCGACCTATATATTTATATCCATCTTAGCGCACATATACTATGGTCTCAAACCATGGTTTGAGGGCCACAGTTTACCCTTAAAACCCTTTTACATAAAAGAAGGAATTTAACCCGCCCCAAAGCCCCTTGACCTTTCCACATAGTGCGCATATGCAAAAATATACAAAAATATACTTCAAAAATGTACTTTAGGGGACCCTGCTCCAACAGCCCCCCAACACAAACTTGTGACTTGTCCCGAGTCACTGTGGGGTCTGCTCCTTCATCTTGGCTTGGAGCGCAGTGACAAAATATTTTAGTGGCAACACCATGTCCAGACTTTGCGCAGCAGCTCCCTGCACTTCAATGACCAATTTCTCAGTAGTGGGCCCCTTAGTGGCTAATTCAATGCTTCTATGTGTTTGTTGAATGGCCTTCAATGTGCTATCCAATGTCTGCAATAGATGTAGATCCTCCTCGACCCACGGTGGCATTCTTTCCTCAATCAACTGTTCTTTCTGGCACAGGTCCTTGTTTTCATTTTGAATTACCCGGCCCTCCTGTACGTGGGCGAGGTGTTGTGTAAGAACAAGAGTAGGCGTCGCCATCGTAATATCAGCGTATTGTTTCTCCTTGAAGCGCAACTCATTGCACAGCTGTTGTACCATAGGGTCATTCTAAACTGAAGTCCAGACACCCATGGCCTCATCCAAAAGTTGAGCGCACTATGTGACTGCGGCAGCGATGCTATTAGTAGCCTGCTTTACTTCAGCAACCCTCTTTGCTCTAACTTATGACGGGGTTTCTGGCTGTAATTTTTGTTGTAAATCGGCAATCTGGTGCTCAAATTCAGCCCTGATTGTTTGGACTTCTGCGTGCGAAGAATTTAATGCAACAACTAGTCCTTCTAACTTCTCTTCTGGGGCAGCGATGGAAAGGATCGTTGGTACATCACTGCAGACTTGGTTGATTTTCTCTTCAAGCGCAATGCGTTGAGCCTCAGCTGCATGGCATGCTACCTCAGCTGTCTGTTGTTTATAGTGTGCCTTGGCAGCCTACTGCTACGACTCTACAATAGTTGTGTGAGCATGGGCCTCACGAAATTGAAGCTCATCCGTAATCATACTATGTATCAAATGTAATTTACCTACAATAAAAATAGATAAGTTAATATTAATATCTTTGTAGCCTCATAGCTATGCACGACGGCTAGCTGATTCTACATGGATGTCTGGCTCAGGAATTTGAATCATACGACAGTCTACATTCGTAGGTAGAACTTTATTCAGTGGTTGCACACTGGTTATAAGAATACTTGCTTGCATCTGTCTCGCTTGTGCAACACTCTCTTGAATCAGGGTCACTTGAACTTTCAACTCCTGGATGCCAACCTGCACCCCCTCAAGTGCAGTCATGTACTGTGTTTCCATATCTTTCCATTTGTCCCTTGTGACTGTCATGACCGTTTTTTCTATTTCGTTGAGGTCATATTCGATCGGTGTCAGGATCTCATCTCTAATGTATTTGGAACCTTTGCGTTTCTTTCTCGAACCTCCCGTGGCCTGAGAACTGTGCTTTGTGCCCTTGGAAGTCTGTGCTTCCACATGTTCCTATGTTTATTTTGGTATGGCACCATTATTTTCAGGTGCAGTGTCTGTTTCTAAATCAATTGTTTCGTCGGTGGTTGTCGGTGTGGCTTCTTTTTCTGTTGTCTTCGTAGTTGTCTGTGTACCAATGCACAACTTAGTAGGCATCTTCGGAATGGAAGTTGATGCACCTGGCTCCAACTTGTTGGGTGTGGAGCCTAATTATCTTCCTTATTTATATGTATCGTCGCATTGGACCCATGTTCTTAACGAGGCGGCAACGCCGGCCGTCGTTTGATTGCCCCCACCCCCCACCCTTGGTGGGGGGTTTTGAGGGCAGTGCCCCCGAAGCTAAAAACAAATGCAAAATTGCCTTGTCAAATATTGTAATTTCGTAGTCAATCTGGGCCAGCCACTAGGAAGATGATATGACAATAGAATTTATGTTTAACTTAGGGTTTTTTTCCCTAGAAGGCAACCCCTCCGTCGTATGAGGGCATTTTATGTGTTCCATTGATCTATAATGTATAATTTTATAACAACTGGTATCAGAGCCGAAGGCCTATTTTGCTGATAAACTCGCAAGAAAGAAGGGTTCCTAGTTCGAGTGGGAGCAATGGCGGAAGATGGCAGGTTTAGGGTTGAGAAATTTAATGGAAAAAACTACCCATTGTGGAAGATGCATATGGAAGATTATCTCTATCAGAAAGATCGGTACTTACCATTGAGCAGAAAAATAAAGAAGTTTTCAAGTATAACATATGTAGAATGACATATTCTCGATAGAAAGGCACTTGGAACAATACGGTTGTGCCTCGCGACGTTGGTATCCTTCAATATTTCTAAGGAAACAACAACAGAGGGTTTAATTATGGCATTGGCGAAACTATATGAAAAACCCTCAACCTCAAATAAGTTATTTATTATGAAACTTTTATTTAATAAGAAGATGTCGGAAGATGGACCTGTTGCTGACCATTTAAATGAATTTAATATGATTACCAGTTAGTTGAGTTCTGTAGGGGTAAAATTTGATGATGAAGTTAGGGATTTGTTATTTTTGTTCTCATTGCCAGAAATTTGGAATGGTTTAGTTATGGCCATTAGTAACTCTGTCCCTAGATCTAGTACTTTAAATTTTGATGATGTTGTCAGTGCTATCCTTAGAGAGGAAATGCGATGGAAAAGCTCTGGTGGGGACATTGGGTAATTATTTGAGTGAAGAGACTATGGGAAGAAAAATGGAAAGAGGAAATAGCTCAAGATATCGTAGTAAATGAAGGAAAGGCATATCCAATTCCAGATCGAGGATAGTGTGTTGGAAATGTAGTAAGAAATGTCACCTGAAGAAATATTGTAAATCTCAGAAGGGAAAAGAAGGAGACACACAATAAGAAAACAATCATGAAGCATATGTGACAGGTGGTGTGCTACAAGATGATTTGATTCTTTCTTTAGAAAATGTTACTGATTCTTGGGTGGTAGATTCGGGGGCCTCATTTCTTGCCACACCTGATAATAAATATTTTCATGACTATGTTCAAGGAGATTTTGGACAGGTTCGTCTGGGTGATGATAAACCCTATAAAATCATTGGAATGGGTAAAGTTCTTGTAAAACAATAGAATGGAAACCGATGGTTATTAAAGGAGATAAGGCATGTTCCAGATCTGAAGAAAAATATGATTTCAACAGGGAAGTTAGGTAGTGAAGGTTGTGTAACAACTTTCACAGATAAAACCAGAAGGTCACTAAAGGAGCCCTGGTAATAACAAAAGGCTAAAAGGTTGGTACATTTTATTTATGTAATGGTATTTCTAACTCTGTTAATGCTTTAAATTCCAAAGGAGAAGATGTAGCATTATGGCATCATAGGCTTGGACACGAGTGAGAAGGGAATGAAGATTCTTCACTCAAGAAATTTGTTGTTGGTTTTGAAGAATATTGATTTGGATTTATGTGAGAATTATATTTATGGAAAACAGAAGAGAGTCAAATTTCTTAGATTTGGGAAAGAAAATAAGAGCGAAAAATTAGAGCTTGTGCATACAGATGTATGGGGAGATGCTCAGGTATCTTCTCTTGGTGGCTCTTGTTATTATGCCACTTTTATTGATGATGCAACTAGAAAAACTTGGATTTATTGTATTCAAAATAAATCTAATGTATTTGATACTTTCAATAAATGGAAAGCTTTGGTTGAGATTGAGACAAGAAATAAGTTGAAGTGTTTGGGATCAGACAATGGAGGTGAATATTGTAGCAAATAGTTTGATAGGTATTGTTCAGAGCATGGAATTCGCAGAGAGAAGACAGTTCCAAGAACACCACAAGAAAATGGTGTTTCAGAAAGGATGAACAGGACAATCATGGAGCATGCAAGATGCATGAGATTGCATGCAGGATTTCCTTTACAATTTTGGCTAGATATTGTAGATATAGTTGTCTATCTAATAAACAGAGGGCCTTCAAGTTCCTTGGATGGTGGTATTCTAGAGGAGGCATGGACAGGTAAAATGGTAAACCACTAATTTTTAAAGCCTTTTGGGTATGAGGCCTTTGTCCATATTAATAAAGAAAATAGAACAAAGCTTCAGGAAAAATCAAATAAATGTACCTTTATTGGATATGGTGTTAATGATTTTGGTTATCGCTTATATGATTATGAAAATCAAAAAATAATTAGGAGTAGTGATGTAAGATTCAATGAAAAGGTCTTGTATAAGAATCAATTGTAGGAAAAGAAACAGGAAAAAGAAAACAAAGAATACACAGTTCTTGATGTGATTACTAAAAAAGTAAAGGTGCCTGAAAATAATAATAATCAACAGCCACAACAACAACAACCACCACAACAGCAACATGCAACTTAAACACCTTAAAGTGGTGTCAGAAGATCTACTGGAGTAAGTATACCCCCTGAACGATACTCACCTTCATTATATTATTTATTGTTGATTGATTCTGGTGAACTCGAATGTTATGAAGAAGCAATGCAGGTCGAAACCAGGAAGAAGTTGGAGCTATCGATGAAAGAAGAGATGGACTCCTTAATACATAACCATAATTGGGACTTAGTTAGGTTGCCTGTAGGTAAAAAAGCATTGCAGAATAAATGGGTTTATAGGTTGAAGGAAGAAGATGGAGGAAAACAGAGGTACAAAGATATACTTGTGGTGAAGGGGTTTGCACAGAAGAAAGGTATTGACTTTGATGAAATATTTTCTCTTTTTTTTAAGATGAATTCAATAAGAACTAATTTAAGTCTTGTAGCAGCAGAAGATTTGCATCTTTAACAGTTAGTTGTAAAGACAACATTTCTCCATGGAGATTTTGAGGAAGAGATCTATATGCAGCAACCACAAGGATATGAAGTCAAAGGGAAGGAAAAATTAGTATACATGTTAAAGAAGAGTTTGTATGGATTAAAACAGGCTCCAAGGCAGTGGTATCTAAAATTTGGCAGGTTTATGTCTGAACAAGCTTATACTAGATGTCACTATGATCATTGTGTTTATCTGAAAAAGAAAAATGATGGAAGCTATATTATATTGTTATTGTATGTAGATGAAATGCTTGTTGCAGGGTCTAACATGCAGGAAATAAATGTGCTCAAAATAAAATTGGAAAATTCATTTGCAATGAAGGATTTGGGAGCTGCAAAACAAATCCTTGGTATGAGAATAACTAGAGACAGAAAAAATCGCAAATTAACATTGTCTCAAAATGAGTACATAAAAAAGGTGTTGAAAATATTTAATATGCAGAATGAAAAACTAGTTAGTACACCTTTGGCTAGCCATTTCAAACTCAGTAAGGAGATGTGCCCCAATACCCAAGAATAAATGGATTATATGTCTAAAGTTCCATATGCATCAGCAGTTGGAAGCTTAATGTATGCAATGGTTTGCACAAGGCATGATATTGCACATGTAGTGGGAGTTGTAACCAGGTACATAAACAATCCATTAAAAAAAAATTGGATGGTAGTGAAATGGATTCTCAGATATTTTAGAGGTACCACAAATCAAGCATTATGCTTTGGTGGTTCAAACATTTCTCTACAGGGATATGTTGATGTAGATATGGCAGGTGATAGAGATAACCGGAGGAGCACTACAGGGTATGTATTTATTGTAGATGGAACAATTGGTAGTTGGGTTTCAAAAATGAAAAGTTTTTTGAACTTTAAACAATAGAAGCAGAGTATGTTGCTACTACAGAGGCTAGTAAAGAAATGATTTGGTTACAAAGGTTTATGGAGGAATTGGGTAAGAAGCATGAGATGGGCAGGTTATACAGTGATAACCAGAGTGACATTCATCTTGCAAAGAATTCATTTTTTCATTCTAGGAATAAACACATACACCTGAAGTACCATTTCATACATCCAGTGTTGGAAGATGGACAATTGAAGCTGGAAAAGATAAACACTAGCCAGAATCCTGCAGATATGCTAAAAAAAGTTGTAACCAAGGAGAAACTGAGATTGTGCTCAGTTTCAATTGGTCTTCAAGTATGATGATGAAGATGAGAAACATCCAGGTCCAAAGTGGAATAATTTTCTATAAAATGAAGCAGTATTGGAGTTTCTATAATCAGTCTCCAAGTGGGAGATTGTTGGTTGTGGAGTCTGATTATCTTCCTTACTTAGATGTATCACCATGTTGGAACCCTGTTCTTAATGGGGCAGCAATGCCGCCTGTTGTTTGATCGTTGTCAGGGGGGTCTGGGGGGGCGACGACGACCTTTCGGAGCGCCCCCCCCCCCCCTCCCTGGGGGTTTCGGGTGTAGTGTCCCCGAAGCTAAAAACAGATGTAAAATTTCCTTGTCAAATATTTTAATTTCATAGTCAATCTGGGTCATTCATTAGGCAGATGATCTGACGGTAGAAGTTACGTTTAATTTAGGGTTCTATTTCCTTGGGAGGCAACCCCTCTATCGTATGAGGGCATTGTATTGCGAATATGTATCGACTGTATATTCTGAGCAAGAAATATCAAGGGGGCTGTGTGAGAGAGTAGAGGAAATTACAGCGGATCTGCTGTAGGTTTTGTCTCTTCATTTTGATGGATAATAGAAAGGAAGGACTGGTTATTTCTGTGGATGTAGCCCAAGTTGGGTGAACCACATATATATGTGTCTCTCTTGTTTTATATGTTATTTATGCATTTGTGTTTCCTCATATTTTATGTGTTCCCTTGCTCTGTAATATATAATTTTCTAACACAACCATGGTGGTAGCCACTCTACACTAACACGCAACAAATCATCCTCAGTGACGAGATAGGGTAATCCATACCACACTCCTTCGAGTGCGCCCTTCGTGCGGAGGTGCATGTTGTGGAAAGTTGCCTTAAAATCTGCAATCATTTTGTAATACTCGTACAAAGTTGGAGACAACCCTGGTTTTGATTGTACATCTTGAAAGAGTGAGGCGTCAAACAACACCCGGAATATTTTGTTCTCCATAATGTGTGCGGGGATGGAATAATTCCACAATGTAGCGTACTGCACGGCTTTGCACATTTGCAACTCAATCTCAGGAAACTGCATTTCCTCTAGGGTCTTCCAACCAATGAGAGCTATGAGCAGCAAAAGCTAAGCGTAATAGAAATTATTTCCCTCCTCTTGTGATTCGTGCACGTTCTCTAGAAATTATTTGCACAAATACTGAGACTAGTTATAGATAACTCCTTTTTCACACTGTCCTACGAGAGAAATTACTTGCGCAAGAACCTCCTTAGGCCTACATTTGCGCATCATCTTTCAGGCCAAGATGAGCATCCCAAACTAAACAGTGAGATCATTGATCTTTCTTACTACAAAGCCTCTATAATGGCACGACACTTGGTACTTCATCTTAATATTTTCAGCCACCCGCATTTTTTTTGCCTTTCCTCCAAAATCTACCATAGGATCTGCGCCTTGATCAGGCAGGCCGATGATTCTATGGATCAACGCAAAATTTATAGGTATGCGCTCTCCCAACTAGAGTGCTTCATCATGCACAAGTGAAAGAAATTGGTGCATGCAGATATCATTTATTGGGCTGCGCCCGAAGTGCAAGGCATAAATCATATTCAAAATCCCTGCCTTGTGCAGGCCCAACACCCATCACTGTGGCTCAAGGCACACAAGGCCCCCCTCATATGGCACATGATCTAAATAGTGCTCAGGCATAAGCTCAGGAAAATTCTCCACATCTCTGATGTCCCAATCCTCCATCTTCAACTACGGCACGTTGGCGAACATATCGCCTTCTACTGGGACATTTTCAGGAATTAGCGGCATGTTAATAATTGACCGCATTTTGTCTAGATATTTGGGGACTCTGACTGACACTTTTCATGGTGCGACATAGGTCAGAAATTGCGATAATGGTGCAACTTCGACCACATCCTCCTCCTCCTCCATGATGGTCTCAGGGAGCTCTGCCATGGGTCTCTTTTGGTGCTCAGATATAGTGGTGTGTGGCTTCAGTGTCTTCTCCCTGGGGGATTTACGGGTTCCTGATGTTTTTCCCTTCTTAGGCTTCACAGGTGCAAGTGTCTCAGTAACTAGCGCAGCAGAATCCTCTCTGGGTTGCATAGTTTTCATGCTTGGTGGAATCATGTAACCCAAACCCTACAGTGGAACTCCTCTTCAAATCTCGGATCCAAACCAGACATAGACACTGAATAAGCTACAGAAATTAGAGAGCTCAAGGTCAATAATTAACTCAGAAAGAAAATATAACTATTGCAACCCCATAGGTCATATTTATAGTTTTTGCACATCCTCAATGGTCCTTTATACATTAATGTGTCTCCATAAATGAAAAAATGGTCCCAAATCTGGAAAATCTCCCTCATTAAATGCAACCTAGACGCTCCTTAAATGGTAATAAAGTTTTCCTTTCCAGATTTATTGTTCCAAGGCTAGATTTTGGCACCTCTGCGACCCAGTCAACCTCCTCGCGCAGCTACCACACGCACGCTGCACCTTCTACGCATCCATCATCCCGTCTGTGCAGATCCAATACTTCGGCCATATAGTCATTTGGTACGCACAGGGTCATCCCTGTATGGCTTCAATAGGATTCCATTAACATACCCGAGAAGATATTCTCCGCTTAGTGTGACCAAGTGCACTGCACCTCCATCAGTGATCTCCTTAACAATATATGGCCCTAGCCAATGCATCTTCAACTTCCCTGGGTGGCATTCAAACTTGTTGTCATGCGGTAAGACCAAATCATCTTCCTTAAACACCATTTTCCCGATGTGCCTATCATGCCATTCCTTTTCACGCGCCTTATGAACTTGCTGGTGATAATTGGAAATAAAGCGGTCTTCTTCAAGTGCGACCAACTGCAACAATCATTCCTCCATAGCATCTGATTCTGCTACATTTATGAATTCTATAATGCGCGGACTGGGAACAATGTGCTCCATTGACAACACGGATTCTTACCTCTATACCATCCTGAACGGTGTCTTACTAGTCAATTTTTTACATGTGGTCCGATATGCCAAGAGGATGGCAGGTACGCACTCATCCCAATCATTATAGTTGGAATTTCACACCTTGGTAAGTGCACCCTCCAATATATTGTTGAAAGCTTCCACCACACCATTCGCCTGTGGGTGATAGGGAGTGCTCTTCTAATGATGCATCCATAATTAATTTGTCAAAGATTCAATGGTTTCATTCAAAAAGTGTGAACCTTGATCACTGATTACAATCTTAGGACATCCAAAGCAAGTCAAAATATTCTTGAAGATGAACTGCACATCTGTATCGGCAGCACAATCCTTCACAGGCTTATCTTCAACCCATCTAGTTACATAGTCAGTCACAATTATTATGTAACGTGCACCACTCTTCTTGTCTGGAGGGTTAATAGGTCCGACTAATTCTATGACACATTTCTCAAAGGCTTGCAGTGCCATCTGTGGATGCAGGGGCATCTCATCTCTGCACGATGGCTTTCCATTCCTCTAGCATACATCACATGCACGACAATGTGCATAAGCATCATTATGCAATGTGGGCCACCATAACTTCACTCGCAAATTATTTTGCACAGTTTCCTTACATGCATAATTACCACTGGAAACCCCTCCATGAGCTTCATTTAATATTGCACATCTTTCATACTCCAAAAAATATCTTCACAAAACTTCATCTGCACCCATCTTGTACAACTGGCCAACAATAATAGTGAAGTTTGTTGCGTGTGCCACGAGATCTTTCTTTTGTTGTACTATATATTCCTCAGGTGTGCATCCAGTAGTTAGGAACTGAGTATCAGGTAAATTCTCATCAACTACCTTGATCACAAACAAATGTGCATCTGGTAATCCATCCTCCAAGTTCGTAGGTTCTTCACCAGTCTTAATGCGCGACAGATGGCTTGGCCGAGAATTCAGTCTTCCTAGCTTCACAATGATCTCAAATTCATACTCCTGGAATAGTAACAACCACCTGTAGATCTTCCCCCCAATTATTGACCAGATACTTTAAAGTAGAATGATCAGTAAACATCTTGAGATGTCCTCCTAACAAGTAGTGGTAGAATTTATGCAGCGTATACACCATCACTAATCATTCTCTCTCTGTGGTTGAATACTTATGTTTTGTGCTTGAGAGTTTTCGACTGGCATAGGAAATAGGGTGATCAATTTCTCCAAATCCTAACTGCACTAAAATAGCTCTGAGCGCTATACAGGAGGCATCAACATGCACATGAAACACCTTAGACCAATTTGGAAAGAGTAGTATGGGCGCAGTGACCATATTTTCTTTCAATAATTCAAAACTCTTCTCACATTACTCATCCCAACATAATGTTACATCCTTCTTTACAGCTTCTCCATGGGTGTAGTTATCAGTGCATATCCCTGAATGAACTTTTCATAATAGCCAGTGTGTCCCAATATGGAGCGCAGTTTCTTGACATTCTCAGGTATCTCCAGATTAACTATTACTGCAATCTTCGCAGGATCTAACATCAACCCTTGCAAGCAGATAATGTGTCCCAAAAAAATCCTGAATGGCACACAAAATATACATTTCTTCAAGTTCAATGAGATCTGGTTCTTTCTATGGGTATCTAGCATTAAGCGCAGATTGGAGACATGTTTTTTCAATATCCCAAACACAGTCCAATCATCAAAGTATACTTTCGAGAACCTATGGATAAACTCCTTGAAGGCAGCTACTACTACGCGCGAGAAGATGACAGGTAAATTCTTCAAGCCAAAGGGAATGACTATATACTAGAAGGATCCTCATTCTGTTGCAAAGGTATTCTTACTGCGTTCTTCTGGCACAATCCTGATCTGATGATATCCTGAGAAACCATCTTTGAATGAACAAGTTTCTTGTCCTCCGACATTGTCCAAGATATCATCAGAGAATAGAGTTGGGAATGGATCATGAACACATGCATCATTAAATTTGTGCGGGTCTACACATATATTGATTTCTCTTTTTTTCTTCTTGTCTTGCACTACCATGGGACTCACTCAATCAGATTCTTCTACTAGCTCTATGATGCCTGTAGCAACCATCATATCCAACTCTTCCTTTACCTTTTGCTTATATTTTGGGTTCAATCTATATGGGTGTTGCTTCACGAGGCGCGCAGTAGGTTTCAAGGTGATCTTCATAACTCCAAGCTCTCCAATTATTCCTTTCAACTCTGAGAACTTTGTATGGAATAAGTCCTAATACTCTGTCAGCAACTTAGCAACTTTTCTTACTGTGTCATCATCCCAATAGTCTCCAATATTTGCCAAATTTGGTTTCACTTCAGGTCCAATATTCACCTGCTAGATCTTTAGAGGTTTTGTCACATCAAGTGAGGTGATCAAGGGCCCAGCAAATGCGCATTGCCCCTCAGATTTAAAAATCATGATATTCCTTGGATATTCATCATTTTCTTCAACCGACAGATTTCTGCAATTCCCAATATCCTTCATTTGCGCATCCCATGTTGGCGGAGCACATTCTATTGTTGGCTTTGTTGTATCAAAGATAACTTCTTGAATGTCATGCAAAGCTTTACCAACCTTATCAAATGCACTCTCAAAACTGAATTTCAAAATGAAAGTCTCTATCAGCACAAACCATTCACTAGTGCCTCGGTGTAGCTTTTTCTCCAAATACCGATCAGTAGGTAACTTCCCCAATGTATGAATAAACATGTGGACCCATTCTAGCCTCTGTTCTATGCCCCGTACCTGATTCCATTTAGCAAAATGTATGCGCGGATCATCCTTTCCAGAGTGGACTTATTCCATTCTGATAGTTGGACGTTCAAAGCGTAACCTCATCATGCGCTTGCATTCATCCCAGTTGCCCATGTTTTCTTTATGAGTCTCCCACCATCGTGCTGGGGTAGTGCGCAGTCTAAGATCCAAGGCATGGAATCTTTGTCCTTCTGGGACAGTTCTTTCAAGCTCTCCTAAAAACATATTTACATCAGTTAAACCATCATAATGTGGTAATTCGCTTACCTTAGATGTTATGCATCAAAGAGATATGTTCACTCGATTACAACACAGTGCAAATACTTCATGCAACAAGTTTTGCTAGTTTTCCAATTCTTCATCAAAATCTGAGAAACAAGAGTTGTCCTTTTCCTAATTAATATTTCCATCACCCGTTGGGTTGATCTAATCTTCCTCGCGCAAAGTCAACTTATAGATCTTATCAATATCAACATCAGTGCACAGAAGCTCTATGTATCTTTGTCCTTCTGCAAGATATAGGGGAATGATGACTCGAGTTCCATTGGTTTCAAAATCCATTCTTCGCTTCTTCAGGTTTATGACACCATCCATAGCAATAGCCCAGTATAATCCCAATAGCGCAGGATAAGGATGAATATCATCCACAATTTGTATAAATTCAAAGTCTGCAAGCACCTTAACACCTTCACTACTGACATGACAACCTTCCTAATGGAATGATTTTTTGTTGATTTTCCATGCACAATTGAATGGCAGACCATTCCATAGTGGGTTCTCCCATGTGTTGCCAAATTTTCTTCGGTAGGAAATTTGCATCAGACCCCAGATCTAGAATAACTTGATCCATCTCATAAGCACCGATTTGAGTGGTCATACGCATCTCTCGCCCCATCCTCTTCTTATTCTTGTAGATTTTGTTGACAACTTTATGTTCTACCAGCGGCTATTCTTTTTCTGCGCAGTTATCTATTAGAGCCTGAAGATTCTCTTCCTCCTTTTTATTGTGTAGTAACTTAATGAAAGCTTGTAAAAATGGCTTTATTTCTTCATTTACTCCTGCCTCCTTCATGGGTCTACTTGATGTTGATGCGCTTCCCTCTGCAAATTTTCTTCATGCTTCAAAAAAATTCGCCTTTGCACGTTTTAAATCAAATCCATCTTTGTTCTTAGGTGCCTTACGAATCCAAAGGTAAGCATCCAGCTGCTTCCCCTTATCTTCATTAGTGGCTACACCACTCCTAGTGACCACATTCATGCTAGGATCTTCTTTACGGGTTCATTCTCTTCCCATCTGAAGATTTTGTGTCGGAGTCTGCATATTTTTCTCCTCCATCTTAGGAATCAAAACAAGGCAATCTTCTATTACATGGTCAAACTATTTACAATACCTGCATGATTGTCCCGTCATATTTAGACAGTCGTGCGCATTGTGACTAGCATCTCCGCAGTTGTAGCAATTAACCTACCCCCTTCCTCGACCAGTTGATGAACCTCCTCTTCCTCTTCCTCTTCCTCTGCCCTAAAGTCCACCGCACCTATAGGGGGATTCTAGTGAGGTAGGTTCGGCCTGCATTATATATATTTCAACTTTGTCCAACATCATATCATAAGTTTTGATAATGTTTCTCATCATGTACTAGTGACGAACAAAATCTACAAAAAAAAAATTTCAGCTTAGGCTGATACTTTCCGACCCTTGGACAGAAATCTGTTTCATGCAAACCTGCAACTTGACATATTGTGCACCATAGTCCACTCTTCATCAGGCTAGGTCCTCCAGCATTCAGATAATTATTGAAGACGGGACATTGATATTTATGGTGCCTAGTAGTTTTACATTTTATGCACCACACCTTTGTGCATACCTCCTTGCCCTTATCTTTGCGTAGATTCTGAATCTCTAGATGCATTGATTCCAGTTGACTCTAAATCTACCAAGTTCCAAGCACAACAGGTGTTGGGGTAGCTTTTAATTTCATCACAATCTCCACAACCTAAGCCTATGTGGCAATATTCTGTTGACCCAAGGGTTGGCACAGATGTGGGAGTAGCATAGCAATAAACCACTCCTTATGTTGGGTATCATCGATAGTGAATCCACCATCTCTGATACTGCGCTTCAGCCTCTGATCTGCCTCCCACACAGATTCATTTACCTCCTGGTGAATCTCTTTCATTTCTGTAACCAACTACGCATATGACTTAGACTTCTTGAATTTCCCTTTTAGGGCATCTTTCACTTCATCCAAGGCAGCATTAGGGTTTTATTAGACATATATGATATACCAATCCAATGTGCGATCTTGGAAAGCAGTGGCTAATTGCGCTTTCTTAATATCATAATTATGAACCTGCTGAGCTCTCCATACAACATTATTCAGAACCCAAAAGTGCTCAATATCTTCATTTCCAATACCTCTGAAAGTAGGTAGCTTCATATACATAGCTATATCTACGCCTAGGGGAGGTGGAGGAGGGGGTGGAGATGGACTATGTGGCGGAGTGGGTGCTTTGTGAAATGAGTTTGGAAGTGGAGAGGCTGGGATCTAAAAAAGGGTTAAGAATCTTTGATCATTATGGTTTGATGCAACTTATTCTCGGTAGACTTCTTCTTCTTTAGATTGCACAGATTCATTAGAGCTACTAGTTTCTGGTTCACCGTCAGTATCAGATTTATGCTTGAGAGGGCTATAAATAAATCATTTTTTGGGGTCTTCGCGGTAAAGCCTTCCACTGCGCATATTCATGCCTCTTCGGTACATTCACGCAATATGTTGGCACAAAGAGCCATGTTCACATAATAGCATTTTCAGTAATAACTTCAAAGAGCGCATAAATTTATCTCTAGGACCCTTGAAAAATAATCTTTCTACTTCAAAGTAAGACACAAATTGAACAATGCAAAATTCAGTCACAAATCCTCCCAAGACAAGATCAATCCAATGATCTATCGCGCGACTGATCTTATTGTCGGTCTTATCTAATTTAAGAATAAATTCAGGAGTGCACTCAGTGACTGCGTCGTCCTTCATGCATGTATTGAATTCATTTAATCGTAACAACCAATCATGCAGTTCAATCGTAAAGGGACAAAAGAAAATCTCATGAAATTTTGTATAGATGTACTTCTGAACCCACTTTTTAGCAGATACCTTGGAACTTTGATTCTTTTGGATCACAAATTCAAGGATCTTTCTATCCAGCCAATCTTGCAATTCATTCTGCGAAGGCTGCCACAACATCAATTCTCCCTCAAAACGATCCTGGTCCTGGCAACGGAACCATTTGTTGCCTTGAGGGGTCCTAACTTGGGTTCAGAGTTTATCGCGCAACAAACAAACCCTCCAACTACTAGCCCTTTCGGAAATGACCTTCTTGCACAGATCAGTCTCACCCGAAGTAGTATGGGGGGGTGCTGGAACTAGGTTTCTGCACCTTGAGGAAGACACACGCAAATACAGATCAATAATTATGAGATCAGCTAGTTGTAATGTGCAATAACTTAAGTGGATTTATCCATGTATTCAACTATCATTATATATTCATGCATGAATAACAGTCCTACTCACGCAGATACAATTAAGCATAACAGAAGTAAGCGAACTCAAGAAAAAATAATAAACAAATAACACAATGCTTCGCAAAACCATTCTTTGTATTAGATTCAAAAAATTCAGTACAACAAAATTTTCCCTTACAATTACCCTTACGCGCACACATCCAACAGAGTCCGCACATAGCTAAGACTAGGTCTCTGTGCACACAGCCAGTAGGAGCCTTTCTACCCAAAAACCCAGACTTACAAAAGTGTATCATAGATGCATAAACACTTAGATCCAAAACATTAACTGACTTATTAGTTAGACTCGATCTTTCTATTTATATCCATCTTAGCGTGCAGATACTATGGTCTCAAACCATGGTTTGAGGACAACAGTTTACCCTTAAAACCCTTTTACATAAAATAGGGACTTTTACCCGCCCCAAAGCACCTTGACCTTTCCACGCAGTGCATATATGCAAAAATATACAAAAATATACTTCAAAAATATACCCCAGGGGACCCTGCTCCAACACACCCTGAAGTGCTTTTTTAATCCAATGTATTACCTACCTAGTCTACATCAATATCCAACCAACCTAACACCATCGCATCGAGCACACCTGATCTCATACTTGATAGTGAAATGAAAATATTTCAACACATGTTCAGTTTTCATCTAATGCACTCTATTCAGCTCCACAATGCGCTGACTGAGAGAGTTTACTGCATAGGATATATATGGCCAAGTATTAACCAAATACATGAGAGATCCTATCAATTTCCTATACAAGGTGGGTTCCACATCCTTCTCCATAGATGCATTTATCTTCCTCCAATTAGTGATTATCGGTGTGGACATGGATCTGCATTCCTCCATCCCGAATTTCATCAGAATCTTGATTCAATATTTCCCTTATCCAAGGAAAATATCACCATTCGTCTGCGATACCTACATGCCTAGAAAATAGTGCATGAGCCCCAAATCCTTCATATCAAAATCAACTTCAATACCCCTCTTGCACTCCTATATGAGCCCTAGCGTCCCTATAAGAAACAAGTTGTCCCTATACCAGATAAGAATGAGTACCTCGCCCTAACCACCAAGTAGTATAGGTTCGCATTCACCTCGCTCTTAAACACAATCCCTGCAATTATTTGTCAATACACTCATACCATGCCCTGGGGGCCTGTTTGAGCCCATATAAAGTTATCTTCAACTTGCACACATGAGTCTCTCTCTTGTGGGTCACAAATCCCTCTGCTTCTTTAATGTAAATTTCCTCCTCCAGTTCACCATTTAGGAACGCCATCTTAACATCCATCTGATGGATCTACCATCCCATCTATGCTACTAATGAGATCACAGATCGTATAGAAGTGTACTTGGCCATAAGAGAAAATGTCTCCTCGTAATATATTCCCTATTTCTGAGCGAACCCCTGGGCGACAAACCTATCCTTGTATTTCTTGATGCTTCCATCTTCACCATGTTTGATCTTAGATATCCAGTTTAGTCCAACCATCACCCTATTTTTCAGTCTCAATATAATCTCCCACACATCGTTATGCATTATTGACGAATATTATTCAACCTTTTCATCTCGCTGCACATGTTTCTCATCGGCCTCTTGATAGATGGAAGGTTCACCATATACCAAATGAATGACCAACACCATGTAGCCAATGTACCTCTACGGTTATCTCCTACCCATCCTAGGATCCCCAACAAACTATTGAGTGTCCTTGAGTGTTTTTTGAACCTCACGGGTCCTCTGACTAATAGTGGACTTAGGAATATCCACTTTTGTATCCTTTTGATGCATCTTCGTGATCTACTGCATCTACTTCTCCATGTTCTATGAGCTCTCAAGAACACCTGCACCTGAGCTAGAGCTCATACTTGTGACTATACTCGAGCTCTGCTTCCCATGATCTTGTTTCTCAACTCTAGGAGCTTTTTCTCACTGCTCATACTGATCATCAATTTTTGGAAAATATTTGTATCTCTCGTATTCCTTGTCCTCCATGAACGTGACATATCTCCTAACAATGATATGTCTAGTCCCTAGAATAATATCCAATAATCCTTCGAGGTTTCGTTGTAACCAAAAAATAACCTCGCTTTGTAGTCTTATCTATCTTTGAATTCATGTCTCTTCTAATGTGACAATATGCTAGGCTGCCAAATATCCTGAAATGACTGACATTTTTCTTCTTCCTCGTAAATTCCTCCTCAAGTGTCATCTTTCCAATTTCTCTATGTGGGACCATGTTATGTATATAAATTTGTGTCCTACATGCCTCTACCCATAAGTAGTGTGGGAGATCCTATTCATACAACATCGCTCTCTCTACTTCTGAAATAGAGTAGTTTTTCCTCTCACGACCTCATTCTACTACGGGTTGTAAGGAACCATCCTCTATCTCCTATTTCTTTCCCTGGCACATAAATATTGGAGTTCCTTACTGGTTTACTCACCTCCATTGTATGACTGAAAAATCCAAATATTTCTTCCTATCACATTCTCCACTAGAACCTTAAACTCTTGAAATCGACTTAAGACCTCATCCTTGGTATTTAAGAAATAGATCCAGGTCTTCTTGGAGAAATCATAGATAAAAGTTGCAAAATACTCTTACCCTATGAGATATTTCGTAGACATAGACCCACATATATCTGAATTCACTAAGTCAAGTATTCCCTATGATTTGTTGTCACTCCTTGGAAAAGTTTCTTTCATAAAACTTCCCAACACACATCCTCTGTAGAAATCATCGTGCTCTATGCTCACCTCTGAAACACCTGTCATAGTATCACGAAGAAATCTAACTAATCTATGATGTATATGAATCATCATCCTATGCCATAGCCCCTTGTAATCCCCCAAATTTCCATTGCTAACCAGTGCCTTGGGAGTGTCCATCTCCAAACTGTACAACCAGTCGCTCCTCACTCCAATCACTATTGGTGACCTCTAAACCTTAATCTTCAATAATGCCTATGCCCCTCTAAAGAGTACATCGTACCCCTTATCCTAAAAGATAGATACATAGATAAAATTCATCCCCGAGCATGGCGCGTGCAACACGTTATGAATAGTAATTGATTTTTCATTATCCCTTTGAAATAGAATAGTCCCTCTAGCAACTAGGTTGCACTTAGACTTGTTCCCCATCTGAATATGAAATATGATATCCTTATCCTTATAACTAGAGAAGTAATATTTAACTCTTTTAATGTGAAATGATGATCAACTATCAATGTACCATACACATTATGAAGGTGAGCTAGATAGGGAAGCGATCAATGATCCATCCCACAGGAGAACTCGTTTGCACAAGCTGAAGTTGTTGCTTGCTTCTTGCCCTTATTCCTCCTATGTGGAAAATAATTGACATAGTGGTTGAAATCATGAAAACCATAACAGTTGAACTTTGAAAGGTCCTTCTTCTTCTTTTCTCCTTTTGGGTTTGAGCCCTTGTTGGATCCCTTCTTTGTCCTCCCTTTTCCTACTAAGGCTATGTTTTCCTGTTCTCTCTCAACCTTCAATTTTTTTCCTCCTACCACCATTAATCAAGCTGAGCCTAAGTTCCCGTTGAGTGAAATAACTCCACAAGGGATCCTAGCCTATTAGTGTATCTCATCCATTGATCACTTGGATGAACACATCCCAGTGCTTAGAAAACCCACTAAGGGCTATTCACACTAGCTCATCATCAATTGGCTTATCTCCAACTACAGCCATTTCATCTTTGGCAAGTTGAAAATTAGTGAGATAGAAAACCAGGCCTTCACCCTTTTGTTGAGATTCAACAAGATGATGAGCTTAGTGAAAAGAGTCGCCTTCACTAAGTGGGCCCGCAGGCTATTTTTGGCCCAAGTCTATTTTTAGACTATGTCTATTTTTAGACATGATGATCATATTTCAGAAGTTGCAGGATGCTATTTGTGGATGGTTGATCAAGTTGGAAAAATATATGAAATTCTATTTTTAGAATATTGGGCGAAGTATATTTATAGATCATCAATCTAAAAATAGATGCATGTCGATTATTATTAGCTCTTAATAATAATCAGACTCTAAACCGCAACTTATTCTCTTGGAGCACTTCAGTTCAGTGCACAGATGTGGCACATCAGCTGACTGAAGGAATTACGCTATTCCTAAGGGTTTACTGGAGCTAATGCATGGAGGAATCAGTTAGAACTCAAGTGGCAGAGTTATGACATACTTGGAAGAAGTAGTTATGGAGTTGTATTCAGTTTAACTCAGTTAGACTCAGTTGAGCTAGTTGTGTCTAGTTTAATTTATTGATACACAAGTGAGAGTGGAGTGAATTAATTATTTAATTAAGTCACAAATAATAACTCACTAATCAACTGAACAATACATCAGTTAACTACAGTGCATTGTAGTTTCAATGGAGACCAGTGGAGAGATAGGTGAAAGGGAAAGATAGACTATCTGTTGTGACTATAGTGATGCATTGATTACATCACACACTCAGTGGAGATGCCAATGAGGATTTCACAGTAAAGGATGGAGTAATTCTAATTCATTCAAAGCTATTCTTCAGCAGTGATTGTGCAGTGGAGGCAGGCTAGCAGGTGACAAAGATCAGTGCATGGATTTGCAAGATTGGGCCTGATTAGTGTATGACGATTGTACTGTACTGAGGGCTTGTGATAAGCTTTGTATGTTTGTATGAGATTGTCATATGATCTCCATGTTACATAATATATAGTTGCGGTTTTCAGCTTCAAGCTTTCCCGGTTAAAACTATGTTATGTGCGGTTGAATATTTTTGTTTATGCTTCACATGTGTGTGCAATTAATTTTTCCGCAAAAGATTAACAAGTGGAATAGATCCAGTATCTTGCATAAAGTAAAATAGTGTGAGATCAGGTGGATATTAGACATATGCATGCTTAGTGCATATAATTCCTACATGGTATCAGAGCATTTTTTATTGAAGATTGCAATTGTGAAGTGAGTTTGTGCTAGTGGACAATTCGAATTTTCTACAGAAGATTCTTGGTGCAGAAATCAAGTATACATTGAAATGTCTTTCAACGGGTTGAGATTGGAGTATGCCCTTGATGGGAGCTCTAATTACATAGTCTGGAAGGACAAGATGGAGGTGGTGCTGGAGGATAATGGGCTGAAGGAGTTCATCGATAGCGATATTCCTAAGTCGGGATCTAGCGATGCTGCATTAATTGATGCATGGAAAAAGAAGACAGCAAAGACGAAAAGGATTCTGTTGGAAGGTGTGAAGGACCATATTGTATCCAACCTTCATGGGAAAGCCACTCCATTATTAATGTGGAAGGCTTTGACAGACTTGTTCTAAAGCAGAAGTGACCAGAGGAAGTTGGCGCTTAAAGACAAGCTCAGAAAAACAAAAATGGAGAAAGGCGACAATATTCCAAAATACCTCACGAAGTTTGTCCACTACAAGGCTGAGTTGGGAAGTGTGGGGGTTACTGTTTATGAAGAAGAATTGGTGAGCTTGGCTCTCCTCAGGCTTCTGAAGAGTTGGCATAGCTACAAAGACTCTGTCAATGGATAGGAGAAACTGCCAGGATGGGAGCGACTTTGGTCGGATCTTGTGCAGGAGGAGATAAGGCGGGGTACCAGGGATGGATTTTCATTGAAGAATTAAGATGAAGAGAATTTATCTTTGGCTGCCAAAGCAAGGAAAGGGAAGGGGAATAAATATTCTTCAAAATCCAGTTCTAAAGGCAAGAAGTAGGATTTGTCCAAAGTGAAGTGTTTTCACTGTCACGAACATGGACATTTCGCCACTAACTGTCCATAGAAGAGGAAGAATAAGCAGGCTGCTGAATCTGCAGCTGGAGAGGCCTTAGCCTCACAATTTGAATTGGATTTTTTCTTGATCGCGTGCTTGGTTTCAAGCTTCATGGGATCAGTGTGGTATCTTGACAGTGGTGCGTCTTTCCATATGACGAGAGACAAAGAGTTGTTTAGTGACTTGGAGGAGAACGACCTCCAGATGCATATAGAGATGGGTGACGATGGTCAGTATAGTCTGACAGGCATTGGGACCATTACCTTTGAGAGGGAGTCTGGTAATCCGTTCTTGTTGAAGAATGTCATGCATGTTCTAGGTCTGAAGAAGAACTTGGTCTCAGTCGCAATGCTAGAAGACAAGGGTTATGATGTTGTTTTCAGTGAGGGAAAAGCCTTCCTTCGACATAAAAAAATGGGTCAAACCAAGAAGATATATTCGAATTAAGAATATCTACAAGCTGGAGGTAGATGGCTGCGCTGCAATGGTGGGCAAAGCAGAAGGAGTGGTGAGCCGGGATGAGGGTGAATTATGGCACAGGAGATTGGACCATCTTCACCATGGCGCTTTGAAGATTTTGCAACAAATTTATACTGGACTTCCCAAGGGTACTCTTGCGTAGTCAGATCAGTGTAAAGGATGTACAATGGGTAAGTTTGTGAATACCACCTTTCATGAGAAGGAGAATCGTGCTTCGGTGATCCTAGAGAGAATTCACACAAACATGTGTGGACCATTCTCGGTTGCTTCAACAGCAAAACATAGGTATTATGTGATATTTGTTGATGAATTTTCTCGTAGATGCTGGATCTTCTTCATGTAGAAGAAGAGTGAAACGTTCTCAAAGTTCTGTGAGTTCAAGGCATTGGTGGAGAAGGATTCGGGGAAGCAGGTGAAAGCTCTACGGAGCGATAATGGTGGTGAATACATCTCGGGCGAATTCAAATACTTCTGTAGCAAAGAAGGACTTCAAAGAGAAATCATAGTTCCTCATAACCCATAGTAGAATGGGGTCGCGGAGAGAAAGAACAGAACGATTGTGGGTGTTGCACAAAAGATGTTGCATGACCAGGGCCTACCGATGCACTTGTGGGCAGAAGCATGCAACACTGCGGTTTATGTGCAAAAACGTTGTCCTCATAGAGTACTTGGCATGAGTACACCTGAAGAAGCATTTTCTGGTAAGAAGCCTGATATTTCTTCATTTCCAATACCTCTAAAAGTAGGTAGCTTCATAGACATAGCTATATCTACGCCTAGGGGAGGTGGAGGAGGGGGTGGAGATGGACTATGTGGCGGAGTGGGTGCTTTGTGAAATGAGTTTGGAAGTGGAAAGGACGGGATCTAAAAAAGGGTCAAGCATCTTTGATCATTATGATTTGATGCAACTTCTTCTTGGTAGACTTCTTCTTCTTTAGATTGCACAGATTCACTAGAGCTACTAGTTTCTGGTTCACCGTCGGTATCAGATTTATGCTTGAGAGGGCTATAAATAAATCATTTTTCTGGGTCTTCGCGGTAAAGCCTTCCACTGCGCGTATTCATGCCTCTTTGGTACATTCACGCAATATGTTGGCACAAAGAGCCCTGTTCACATAATAGCATTTTCAGCAATAACTCCAAAGAGCTCAGAAATTTATCTCTAGGACCCTTGAAAAATAATCTTTCTACTTCAAAGTAAGACACAAATTGAACAATGGAAAATTCAGTCACAAATCCTCCCAAGACATGATCAATCCAATGATCTATCGTGCGGGTGATCTTATTGTCGGTCTTTTCTAATTTAAGAATAAATTCAGGAGTGCACTCCGTGACTGCGTCGTCCTTCACGCAGGTATTGAATTCAGTTAATTGTGACAACCACTCATGCAATTCAATCGTAAAGGAACAAAAGAACATCTCATGAAATTTTGTATAGATGTACTTCTGAACCCACTTTTTAGCAGATATCTTGGAACTTTGATTCTTTTGGATCACAAATTCAAGGATCTTTCTATCTAGCCAATCTTGCAATTCATTCTGCGAAGGCTGCCACAACATCAATTCTCCCTCAAAATGATCCTGGTCCTGGCAAACGAACCATTTTTTGCCTTGAGGGGTCCTAACTCAGGTTCATAGTTTATCGCGCAACAAACAAAACCTACAACTACTAGCCCTTTCGGCAATGACCTTCTTGCACAGATCAGTCTCACCCGAAGTAGTATGGGGGGGTGCTGGAACTAGGTTTCTGCACCTTGAGGAAGACACACGCAAATACAGATCAATAATTATGAGATCAGCTAGTTGTAATGTGCAATAACTTAAGTGGATTTATCCATGTATTTAACTATCATTATATATTCATGCATGAATAACAATCCTACTCATGCAGATATAATTAAGCATAACAGAAGTAACAGAACTTAAGAAAAAATAATAAACAAATAACACAATGCTTCGCAAAACCATTCTTTGTATTAGATTCCAAAAATTCAGTACAACAAACTTTTCCCTTACAATTACCCTTATGCGCACACATCCAACGGAGTCCGCACACAGCTAAGACTAGGTCTCTGCGCACACAGCCAGCAGGAGCCTTTCTACCCAAAAACCCAGACTTACAAAAGTGTATCATAGATGCATAAACACTTATAGATCCAAAACATTAACTGACTTATTAGTTAGACTCGATCTATCTATTTATATCCATCTTAGCGTGCAGATACTATGGTCTCAAACCATGGTTTGAGGCCAACAGTTTACCCTTAAAACCCTTTTACATAAAATAGGGACTTTTACCTGCCCCAAAGCACCTTGACCTTTCCACGCAGTGCATATATGAAAAAATGTACAAAAATATACTTCAAAAATATACCCCAGGGGACCCTTCTCCAACACACCCTGAAGTGCTTTTTTAATCCAATGTATTACCTACCTAGTCTACATCAATATCCAACCAACCTAACACCATCGATTCGAGCACACCTGATCTCATACTTGATAGTGAAATGAAAATATCTCAACACATGTTCAGTTTTCATCCAATGCACTCTATTCAGCTCCACAATGCACTGACTGAGAGAGTTTACTGCATAGGATATATATGGCCAAGTATTAACCAAATACATGAGAGATCCTATCAATTTCCTATACAAGGTGGGTTCCACATCCTTCTCCATAGATGCATTTATCTTCCTCCAATTAGTGATTATCGGTGTGGACATGGATCTGTAATCCTCCATCCCGAATTTCATCAGAATCTTGATTCAATATTTCTCTTATCCAAGGAAAATATCACCATTCGTCTGCGATACCTCCATGCCTAGAAAATAGTGCATGAGCCCCAAATCCTTCATCTCAAAATCAACTTCAATACCCTTCTTGCACTCCTCTATGAGCCCTAGCATACCTATAAGAAACAAGTTGTCCCTATACCAAATAAGAATGAGTACCTCGCCCTAACCACCAAGTAGTATAGGTTCGCATTCACCTCGCTCTTAAACACAATCCCTGCAATTATTTGTCAATACACTCATACCATGCCCTGGGGACCTGTTTGAGCCCATATAAAGTTATCTTCAAACTGCACACATGAGTCTCTCTCTTGTGGGTCACAAATCCCTCTGGATGTTTAATGTAAATTTCCTCCTCCAGTTCACCATTTAGGAACGCCATCTTAACATCCATCTGATGGATCTACCATCCCATTTATGCTACTAATGAGATCACAGATCGTATAGAAGTGTATTTGGCCATAAGAGAAAATGTCTCCTCATAATATATTCCCTATTTCTGAGCGAAACCCTGGGCGAAAAACCTATCCTTATATTTCTTGATGCTTCCATATTCACCATGTTTGATCTTAGATATCCAGTTTAGTCCAACCATCACCCTATTTTTCAGTCTCAATATAATCTCCCACACATCGTTATGCATGATTGAGGAATATTATTCAACCTTTGCATCTCGCTGCACATGTTTCTCATCGGCCTCTTGATAGATGGAAGGTTCACTATATACCAAATGAATGACCAACACCATGTAGCCAATGTACCTCTACGGTTATCTCCTACCCATCCTAGGATCCCCAACAAACTATTGAGTGTCCTTGAGTGTTTTTTGAACCTCATGGGTCCTCTGACTAATAGTGGACTTAGGAATATCCACTTTTGTATCCTTTTGATGCATCTTCATGATCTACTGCATCTACTTCTCCATGTTCTATGAGATCTCAAGAACACTTGCACCTGAGCTAGAGCTCATACTCGTGACTATACTCGAGCTCTGCTTCCCATGATCTTGTTTCTCAACTCTAGGAGCTTTTTCTCACTACTCATACTGATCATCAATTGTTGGAAAATATTTGTATCTCTCGTATTCCTTGTCCTCCATGAACGTGACATATCTCCTAACAATGATATGTCTAGTCCCTAGAATAAATATCCAATAATCCTTAGAGGTTTCGTTGTAACCAAAAAATAACCTCGCTTTGTAGTCTTATCTATCTTTGAATTCATGTCTCTTCTAATGTGACAATATGCTAGGCTGCCAAATATCCTGAAATGACTAACATTTGTCTTCTTCCTCGTAAATTCCTCCTCAAGTGTCATCTTTCCAATTTCTCTATGTGGGACCATTTTATGTATATAAATTGTTGTCCTACATGCCTCTACCCATAAGTAGTGTGGGAGATCCTATTCATACAACATCGCTCTCTCTACTTCTGAAATAGAGTAGTTTTTCCTCTCACGACCTCATTCTGCTACGAGTTGTAAGGAACCATCCTCTATCTCCTATTTCTTTCCCTGGTACATAAATATTGGAGTTCCTTACTGGTTTACTCACCTCCATTGTATGACTGAAAAATCCAAATATTTCTTCCTATCACATTCTCCACTAGAGCCTTAATCTCTTGAAATAGACTTAAGACCTCATCCTTGGTATTTAAGAAATAGATCCAGGTCTTCTTGGAGAAATCATAGATAAAAGTTGCAAAATAATCTTACCCTATGAGATATTTCATAGACATAGACCCACATATATCTGAATTCACTAAGTCAAGTATTCCCTATGATTTGTTGTCACTCCTTGGAAAAGTTTCTTTCATAAAACTTCCCAACACACATCCTCTATAGAAATCATCGTGCTCTATGATCACCTCTGAAACACCTGTCATAGTATCACGAAGAAATCTAACTGATCTATGATGTATATGAATCATCATCCTAAGCCATAGCCCCTTGTAATGCCCCAAATTTCCATTGCTAACCAGTGCATTGGGAGTGTCCATCTCCAAACTGTACAACGAGTCGCTCCTCACTCCAATCAATATTGGTGACCTCTAAACCTTAATCTTCAATAATGCCTATGCCCCTCTAAAGAGTACATCGTACCCCTTATCCTAAAGGATAGATACATATATAAAATTCATCCCCAAGCATGGTGCATGCAACACGTTATGAATAGTAATTGATTTGCCATTATCCATTTGAAATAGAATAGTCCCTCTAGCAACTAGGTTGCACTTGGACTTGTTCCCCATCTGAATATGAAATATGATATCCTTATCCTTATAACTTGAGAAGTAATATTTAACTCTTTTCATGTGAAATGATGATCAACTATCAATGTACCATACACATTATGAAGGTGAGCTAGATAGGGAAGTGATCAATTATCCATCCCACAGGAGAACTCGTTTGCACAAGCTGAAGTTGTTGCTTGCTTCTTGCCCTTATTCCTCCTATGTGGAAAATAATTGACATAGTGGTTGAAATCATGAAAACCATAACAGTTGAAATCTGAAAGGTCCTTATTCTTCTTTTCTCCTTTTGGGTTTGAGCCCTTGTTGGATCCCTTCTTTGTCCTCCCTTTTCCTACTAAGGCTATGTTTTCCTGTTCTCTCTCAACCTTCAAATTTTTTCCTCCTACCACCATTAATCAAGCTGAGCCTCAGTTCCCGTTGAGTGAAATAACTCCACAAGGGATCCCAGCCTAGTAGTGTATCTCATACATTGATCACTTGGATGAACACACCCCAGTGCTTAGAAAACCCACTAAGGGCTATTCACACTAGCTCATCATCAATTGGCTTATCTCCAACTATAGCCATTTCATCTTTGGCAAGTTGAAAATTAGTGAGATAGAAAACCACGCCTTCACCCTTTTGTTGAGATTCAACAAGATGATGAGCTTAGTGAAAAGAGACGCCTTCACTAAGTGGGCCCGCAGGCTATTTTTGGCGCAAGTCTATTTTTAGACTATGTCTATTTTTAGACATGATGATCATATTTCAGAAGTTGCAGGATGCTATTTGTGGATGGTTGATCAAGTTGGAAAAATATATGAAATTCTATTTTTAGAATATTGGGCGAAGTATATTTATAGATCATCAATCTAAAAATAGATGCATGTCGATTATTATTATCTCTTAATAATAATCAGACTCTAAACCGCAACTTATTCTCTTGGAGCACTTCAGTTCAGTGCACAGATGTGGCACATCAGCTGACTGAAGGAATTACGCTATTCCTAAGGGTTTACTGGAGCTAATGCATGGAGGACTCAGTTAGAACTTAAGTGGTAGAGTTATGACATAGTTGGAAGAAGTAGTTATGGAGTTGTATTCAGTTTAACTCAGTTAGACTCAGTTGAGCTAGTTGTGTCTAGTTTAACTGATTGATACACTAGTGAGAGTGGAGTGAATTAATTATTTAATTAAGTCACAAATAATAACTCATTAATCAACTGAACAATACATCAGTTAACTACAGTGCATTGCAGTTTCAATGGAGACCAGTGGAAAGATAAGTGAAAGGGAAAGATAGATTATCTGTTGTGACTATAATGATGCATTGATTACATCACACACTCAGTGGAGATGCCAATGAGGATTGCACAGTAAAGGATGGAGTAATTCTAATTCATTCAAAGCTATTATTCAGCAGTGATTTTGCAGTGGAAGCAAGCTAGCAGGTGACAAAGATCGGTGCATGGATTTGCAATATTGGGCCCGATTAGTGTATGACGATTGTACTGTACTGAGGGCTTGTGATAAGCTTTGTATGTTTGTATGAGATTGTCATATTATCTCCATGTTACATAATATATAGTTGGGGTTTTTAGCTTCAAGCTTTCCCGGTTAAAACTATGTTATGTGCAATTGAATATTTTTATTTATGCTTCACATGTGTGTGCAATTAATTTTTCCGCAAAAGATTAACAAGTGGAATAGATCCAGTATCTTGCATAAAGTTAAATAGTGTGAGATCAGGTGGATGTTAAACATATTCATGCTTAGTGCATATAATTCCTACATGGTATCAGAGCATTGTTGATTGAAGATTGCAATTGTGAAGTGAGTTTGTGCTAGTGGACAATTCGAATTTGCTACAGAAGATTCTTGGTGCAGAAATCAAGTATACATTGAAATTTCTTTCAACGGGTTGAGATTTTAGTATGCTCTTGATGGGAGCTCTAACTACATAGCCTGGAAGGACAGGATGGAGGTGGTGATGGAGGATAATGGGCTGAAGGATTTCATCGATAGCGATATTCCAAAGTCGGGATCTAGAGATGCTGCATTACTTGATGCATCGAAAAAGAAGACAGCAAAGACGAAAAGGATTCTGTTGGAAGGTGTGAAGGACCATATTGTATCCAGCCTTCATGGGAAAGCCACTCCATTCTTAATGTGGAAGGCTTTGACAGACTTGTTCCAAAGCAGAAGTGACCAGAGGAAGTTGGCGCTTAAAGACAAGCTCAGAAAAATAATAATGGAGAAAGGCGACAATATTCCAAAATACCTCATGAAGTTTGTCCACTACAAGGATGAGTTGGGAAGTGTGGGGGTTACTGTTGATGAAGAATACTTGGTGAGCTTGGCTCTCTTGGGGCTTCCGAAGAGTTGGCATAGCTACGAAGACTCTGTTAATGGACGGGAGAAACTGCCGGGATGGGAGCGACTTTGGTCGGATCTTGTGCAGGAGGAGATAAGGCGAGGTACCAGGGATGGATTTTCATTGAAGAATGAAGATGAAGAGAATTTCTCTTTGGCTACCAAAGCAAGGAAATGGAAGGGGAATAAATCTTCTTCAAAATCTGGTGCTAAAGTCAAGGAGCAGGATTTGTCCAAAGTGAAGTGTTTTCACTGTCATGAACATGGAAATTTCGCCACTAACTGTCCAGAGAAGAAGAACAATAAGCAGGCTGCTGGATCTACAGCTGGAGAGGCCTTAGCCTCACAATTTGAGTTGTATTTTTCCTTGATCGCGTGCCTGGTTTCAAGCTTCATGGGATCAGTGTGGTATCTTGACAGTGGTGCGTCTTTCCATATGACAGGAGACAAAGAGTTGTTTAGTGACTTGGAGGAGAAGGACCTCCAGATGCATATAGAGATGGGCGACGATGGTCAGTATAGTGCGACAGGAATTGGGACCATTACCTTTGAGAGGGAGTCTGGTAATCCATTCTTGTTGAAGAATGTCATGCATGTTCCAGGTCTGAAGAAGAACTTGGTCTCAGTCGCAATGCTGGAAGACAAGGGTTATGATGTTGTTTTCAGTGAGGGAAAAGCCTTCCTTCGACATAAAACAATGGGTAAAACCAAGAAGATAGGGGTTCAAATTAAGAATCTCTACAAGATGGAGGCAGATGGCTGCGCTGCAATGGTGGGCAAAGCAGAAGGAGTGGTGAGCCGGGATGAGGGCGAATTATGGCACAGGAGATTGGGCCATCTTCACCATGGCGCTTTGAATATTTTGCAACAAATTTCTACTGGACTTCCCAAGGGTACTCTTGCGCAGTCAGATCAGTGCAAAGGATGTACAATGGGTAAGTTTGTGAAGACCACCTTTCATGAGAAGGAGAATCGTTCTTCGGTGATTCTAGAGAGAATTCACACAAACGTGTGTGGACCATTCTTAGTTGCTTCAACATAAAAACATAGGTATTATGTGATATTTTTTGATGAATTTTCTCGTAGATGCTGGATCTTCTTCATGCATAAGAAGAGTGAAACATTCTCAAAGTTCTGTGAGTTCAAGGCATTGGTGGAGAAGGATTTGGGGAAGCAGGTGAAAGCTCTACGGAGCGATAATGGTGGTGAATACATCTCGGGCGAATTCAAAGACTTCTTTAGCAAAGAAGGAATTCAAAGAGAACTCATAGCGCCTCATAACCCACAACAGAATGGGGTCACGGAGAAAAAGAATAAAATGATCGTGGGTGTTGCACAAGCGATGCTGCATGACCAGGGCCTACCGATGCACTTGTGGGCAGAAGCATGCAACACTGCGGTTTATGTGCAAAATCATTGTCCTCATAGAGTACTTGGCATGAGTACACCTGAAGAAGAATTTTCTGGTAAGAAGCCTGATATTTCTTCATTTCCAATACCTCTAAAAGTAGGTAGCTTCATAGACATAGCTATATCTATGCCTAGGGGAGGTGGAGGAGGGGGTGGAGATGGACTATGTGGCTGAGTGGGTGCTTTGTGAAATGATTTTGGAAGTGGAGAGGATGGGATCTAAAAAAGGGTCAAGGATCTTTGATCATTATGATTTGATGCAACTTCTTCTCGGTAGACTTCTTCTTTTTTAGATTGCACAGATTCACTAGAGCTACTAGTTTCTGGTTCACCATCGGTATCAGATTTATGCTTGAGAGGGCTATAAATAAATCATTTTTCTGGGTCTTCATGGTAAATCCTTCCACTGCGCATATTCATGCCTCTTCGGTACATTCACGCAATATGTTGGCACAAAGAGCCCTGTTCACATAATAGCATTTTCAATAATAACTTCAAAGAGCGCAGAAATTTATCTCTAGGACCCTTGAAAAATAATCTTTCTACTTCAAAGTAAGACACAAATTGAACAATGGAAAATTCAGTCACAAATCCTCCCAAGACATGATCAATCCAATGATCTATCGCGCGGGTGATCTTATTGTCTATCTTTTCTAATTTAAGAATAAATTTAGGAGTGCACTCAGTGACTGCGTCGTCCTTCACGCAAGTATTGAATTTAGTTAATCGTGACAACCACTCATGCAGTTCAATCGTAAAGGAACAAAAGAACATCTCATGAAATTTTGTATAGATGTACTTCTGAACCCACTTTTTAGCAGATATCTTGGAACTTTGATTCTTTTGGATCACAAATTCAAGGATCTTTCTATCCAGCCAATCTTGCAATTCATTCTGCGAAGGGTGCCACAACATCAATTCTCCCTCAAAATGATCTTGGTCCTGGAAACGGAACCATTTGTTTCCTTGAGGGGTCATAACTTGGGTTCAAATTTTATTGCGCAACAAAAAAACCCTCCAACTACTAGCCCTTTCGGAAATGACCTTCTTGCACAGATCAGTCTCACCCGAAGTAGTATGGGGGGGTGCTGGAACTAGGTTTCTGCACCTTGAGGAAGACACACGCAAATACAGATCAATAATTATGAGATCAGCTAGTTGTAATGTGCAATAACTTAAGTAGATTTATCCATGTATTCAACTATCATTATATATTCATGCATGAGTAACAATCCTACTCACGCAAATACAATTAAGCATAATAGAAGTAAGCGAACTCAAGAAAAAATAATAAACAAATAACACAATGCTTCGCAAAACCATTCTTTGTATTAGATTCCAAAAATTCAGTACAGCAAACTTTTCCCTTACAATTACCCTTATGCGCACACATCCAACGGAGTTCGCACACAGCTAAGACTAGGTCTCTGCGCACACAGTTGGATGAATGTTGTGCGACGGGATATAAAATTCAATGAGGTGAAAGCCATGAAGTTATCGCTTGAGAGGGAGCTACACTTGCATGCAGAAGAGGAACTTCTTGTTCCCAAAGATGAACCTCTGGATGTGGATCAGCCACAGGATGAGATTCATGGAGTGGAGGAGTCCACTCATGCAGAACCAAACATCAGACAAGGCAGAAAGCGTACCACAGAAGATGAGAGACTGAAGCTCGAAGTGGCACAGAATTTAGGAGTCCCTACATCACAGCGCAGACAGAGATAGTCACATGACCGATATACTGGATACATGGCTCTTATGAGCAAGTGTATTGTGACAGAGCCATCTTCTTTTGAAGAAGAAGTGCAAGAGCCCACATGGGTAGATGCCATGGTGGAGGAGTATGACTCCATTGTCAGAAACAGTGCTTGGGAGATTGTTCCAAGGCTGGTGGGAAAATCAGTTGTAGGATCAAGATGGATCTACAAGGTAAAGCAAGCTACTGATGGGAGTGTCGAGAAGTATAAGGCAAGATTTGTTTCCCGAGGCTTCTCACATATTGAGGGGATTGACTATGAAGAAACCTTTGCACCTGTCGCACAATATTCTTCCATACGGATCATCCTTGCTCTCTCAGCGTAGATGGGTTGGCACATTCATCAGATGGATGTGAAGACTGCGTTCCTTAATGGGATCATTGAGAAAGAGGTGTACATTGAGCAACCTGAAGGATTTGAGATCTTCAGCAGCGAGTTGCATGTGTGCAGGCTCAAAAGAGCATTGTATGGGCTGAAACAAGAACCCCGTGCTTGGTACACTCGGATCGACAACCATTTCACTCGACTTGGCTTCACCAAGAGTGAGGCGGATGCAAACCTGTACCAGATTGTGGTGGAGGGTAAGATTTTAATAATTGTACTTTATGTTGATGATTTAATACTAACAGGTGATGAGAAGTTGATACACTCATGCAAGGCAGATCTTGCAAAGGAGTTTGAGATGAAGGATTTGGGCCTCCTTCATTATTTCCTTGGATTGGAAATATGGCAGCGGGAAGGTGAACTGTTTGTGTCTCAAGGAAAGTATTCCCGGAAGATATTGGAGAAGTTTCACAGGCAAGGCTGCAAGCCTATCGACACTCCTCTTCCAGGAAATTGGAATAAAGAGGATGCTACATTGGCAGAGGTAGTGGATGCCACTGTTTATCGACAGTTGGTGGGTTCTCTCATGTATTTAGTCAATACAAGACCAACATATGCTATGCGGTGAACCAGCTTTCACAAGAGATGGTTAAGCCTACCAATATATTTTGGAATGTAGGCAAGCATGTTTCGAGATAACTCAGGGGCACATCTGAGTATGGTTTATGGTACAGACAGACGGATGAGGTGAAGTTGCATGGCTTCACGGATGCAGATTGGGCAGGAAGCCCAACAGACAGAAAGAGCACATCAGGAGGGATTTTTAGTATCGGATCTATTAGTGTCAGTATTTGCAGCCTTCCTCCAATGATCAAACATGCTCTTACAAGGTGATTTTAAGGTGTCAAGGTCAAATTTTGTCACTTCAGTGAGTCTTCAAGCAAAATTTGTTCACTAGGTATTAGGTCTAGGGTTTGCTAACACTCCTTTCAAAGTTGTCCAAATGTCGGTCCATGTCACCATTCAGATGAGTGTACCATCATTCAGAGGGTTTTCATCATCATGTCAAGTTCCACTGGGTCATTTTACACCTTGTTCATGCTCCAGTTGTGGCTAGGTAAGGTTCATTTCCCTCTCCTAGGGTTTTGAAGGTAATTTCTCTTGGATGGTCAAATAATAAGAAAAAATTATATCCTGATGTTCATGCACCTTTCCCTATCCTTAATGTACCTTACTAAACACTTCCCATCACTGATATCCCTCAAACTCCTCATTTTCGCACAAACCCTAGTTTCTTGCTACAACTTGGCAATTTTCTAGGCTAGGCCTATGTTTTTCCCTTTTGGACCCCTTCCCCTCACTCAATATTTGAAATTCCACTTTCCTCTACTTCCTAACATCCCTCCGTACTTCCTAAAATTTTCTCAAGAATTTAGAAGCCCCTTATCCCCTTCATTTCACTTCATTTCGACAAATACCTTGTTCCACACATCGGGATAGGTTTTACTCCAATGATGTTTGTGAGCAATAAAAGATGAATTTGGGAAAAATGAGAGAGTTTTTTGTCCAAAATAGGCCAAGGAAGAAAAAAATCATTCACTTTTTACACAGGTGTCATGGTTTTAGAGAAATTTCAAAAATATAGTTGCCTCAGGAGAATTGATGCACCTCTGAAGTGACCTTGGGAAAATCAAGTTTTCTCCTAGCTTGGTTGGCCAAATGACTTTCTTGATGAGTAAAATGATAAATAGACACAAAGATATTTCCAATTAGCTATCATGAGCTCAATTTTGAGTTGAGGAAGACCTTCAAAAGTTGACTGCAACAGCACTCTGCCTTGAGGCAGCCTCATTTTGCACATTTTGACTAGTCTTGGGAGATTTGATTTTTGACAGGGCAAATGAATTCCAAATTAAAAAATTCTAGTTGGGTTGGAAAGTAGACTCAATAATATTTCCAACAAGCTATTCTGCACCCAATTTTGGCATTGAGAAGTTCTCCAAAAGTCTCCTGCAAAAGGGCGCGACGCGTTGGGTTTATGGCGCGACGCGTTGGGTTGTGGCGCGGCACATAGAGCTGCAAGCTCTTTTCACCACGGTTTTCTTCAAAAATTCAAATGTGCTCGGTTCCTTCTGATCCAATTAAGTCAAACAGATCTGCAAATTCCATGAACGTGTGTTTTATGATGTGTATGAGGATTTAATTGAAAAATTTTAAACCCTACTTCCTTGCTCAAGAAATCACGTTTGCAAAGCACGAATCAAGATCCTGAAGGCAAAGTTAAAGAGGGAATTAAAGCGTCGCAAAAGGCATGATAGACTCCAAATTTTGGCCAAATCTTCCTTGGCCCAGCATAGTGTATGATGGTGGACATTCAGCCCAAATTTCAAGAAATTTGGGACACATTTTGTCAATTTTGTTTTTTTTGGCCTTAACACAGATTTTCTTGCCCGACGCGTCGCGCCACTTGGCACGCGCTTTTGATGGGAGGCTCCTATTGGGTAAAAATTTACATTTTTGGATTTTTCAAGAAAATTTATGCATGCCTACCTATGGCCAAGAGATTTTGATAGGTTTTGGGCTTCTAGAAGGGTCAAAAACACCCTAAAAATGACCTTTCTGCCCCTTTTTTGGACACACAGGAAGCAGTGTTGGGAGAACTCATTTTTGGAGAGGCAAATGGAAGCCAAATTAAGAAATTCCACTTTTTTTGGAAAGTAGATAGGCATACCTTTCCAACAAGACCACTTTGAGCTAATTTGGACACCAAGAAGGCCTTCAAAATCAGCTCCAAACTGGTGCGACGCATAGAGAAATCAAGCGCGGCGCATTGGGGATTTTTGCTCATTTTGGACTCAGTAACTCTGTTTTTCGCCTAGTTTTTGACATTTTGATTTTCTTGCTTCCAAATTTTAAACTCATGATGTAATTTTATGTACTTTGATGGATCTTGATGTAATTTTTTTAAATTTTTACTCATGGAGGTAGATTCATCCATCAAAAGGTGAATTGCAACTGAATGAATCAGTTTCCTATCTTATAGAGGCAAGTTGTTCCACTACCTATTTTCCAGTTCTCAGTTTATATCCTGTTGAAACAGCTCCTAAAATTGTGAGCTCGACCCCTAGAGGTTGGGGATGAGTTAGTTTTGCTTATATCTTGTAATTTTTGAGTCATTAGCATAGGTTGGACACTTGGGATTGTTTGGAGCTCCATTGTACATTTCATCTCTGCATTTTGGCAAAGGAATAGACCAGGGTTTGCAGCACTCCTTGGGATCCATGTGGCTCTTTGTTTTGATGATGTATTTCTCTCTGTGATTGTAATTTTACTGATGTTTCATGTGTATCATCTTCCTTCTTATTTCTTCTTAAGTTAAAAAAACAAGTAATAAAGGTGGAATTCATTAGATTTGCAGTGCTCTACCTTGAGTTTTGTCTAATTTTATATGTTTTAAACTGTTTGAAGAGGATTCCTAAAAGCCTCTTGCCCTCTTCAACTCCTCACCGGTCTGAGCTATCCATTTCATTCAAATTTGAAGTGTCAAAACAATTGTCTTTCTTGCCCCATTCAGCTCTCTGCAAAACTGATCATTTCCCAGACCCAAAATCTGCCCCTCCCTTTGATCCAAAAAACACCTTCAAAATCAAATAAAATTCTTTTACATATATACCTAGCCTAAAATCAGCCTTTATTCAAGTCATATCAAGCCTCACTAATCATTTTTTGCGAGATTGACAAGGAGAGAGCCCTCTCCCGATCTGGTAGGGCTAGCTACCAGATTAAGCGTGGTTTGATGTTACCCTAGACTTTGCCATCCTTCAGCCTGAGGTAGATTTAGGCTATAACAGGATCTACATAATTTTCTTGGTACAGCAGGAAACAAATATCCATGGCACTCAGTTCAGTGGAAGCAGAATACATGGCAACAAGTTTAGCTGCATGTGAGGCTATCTGGATGAGGAAAATTCTGGTTGGTTTGTTCGGTTCACATTTAGATCCCACGGTGATTCATTGCGATAATTAGAGTTGCATTAAACTCTCAGTTAATCCTGTGTTTCATGATAGATCTAAACACAATGATATCCGGTATCATCATATCAGAGATTGTGTGCAGCGGAAGATCATGTTGCTTCAGTACATTCCTACGGAGGATCAGGATGCAGATATTCTGATGAAGGCGCTCACCAGGAGAAAATTCGAATACCATAGAGGCAGGATCGTGGTGAAGGATAATCCCTATGTTGTTGAGAGGGAGTGTTGAGATTCAACAAGATGATGAGCTTAGTGAAAAGAGTCGCCTTCACTAAGTGGGCCCGCAGGCTATTTTTGGCACAAGTCTATTTTTAGACATGATGATCATATTTCAGAAGTTGCAGGATGCTATTTGTGGATGGTTGATCAAGTTGGAAAAATAGATGAAATTCTATTTTTAGAATATTGGGAAAAGTCTATTTATAGATCTTCAATCTAAAAATAGATGCATGTCGATTATTATTAGCTCTTAATAATAATCAGACTCTAAACAACAACTTATTCTCTTGGAGCACTTCAGTTCAGTGCACATATGTGGCACATAGCTGACTGAATAAATTATGCTATTCCTGAGGGTTTACTGGAGCTAATGCACGGAGGACTCAGTTAGAACTCAAGTGGCAGAGTTATGACACAGTTGGAAGAAGTAGTTATGGAGTTGTATTCAAGTTAACTCAGTTAGACTCAGTTGAGCTAGTTGTATCTAGTTTAACTAATTGATACACTAGTGAGAGTGGAGTGAATTAATTAGTTAATTAATTCACAAATAATAACTCATTAATCAACTGAAAAATACATCAGTTAACTACAGTGCATGGCAGTTTCAGTCGAGACCAGTGGAGAGATAGGTGAAAGGGCAAGATAGACTATCTGTTGTGACTATAGTGATGCATTGATTACATCACACACTCAGTGGAGATGCCAATGAGGATTGCGCAGTCAAAGATGGAGTAATTCGAATTCATTCATAGCTATTCTTCAGTAGTGATTGCACAGTGGAGGCAGGCTAGTAGGTGGCAAATATCGGTGCATGGATTTGCAAGATTGGGCCTGATTAGTGTATGACGATTGTACTGTACTGAGGGCTTGTGATAAGCTTTGTATGTTTGTATGAGATTGTCATATGATCTCCATGTTACATAATATATATTTGGGGTTTTCAGCTTCAGACTTTCCCGGTTAAAAACTTTGTTATGTGCGATTGAATATTTTTGTTTATGCTTCACATGTGTGTGCAATTAATTTTTCCGCAAAATATTAACAAGTGGAATAGATTCAGTATCTTGCTTAAAGTTAAATAGTGTGATATCAGGTGGATCTTGGACATATGCATGCTTAGTGCATATAATTTCTACACCTTTTTCATCTTAATGGTCCTCAAATTTTCTTTGAGAATCAATTTCCTATTTTCTGTAGGATTCTAGTACATATTTACAATCATGTCCCACATCTTCTTGACTATTTATTTCTCTGAGATATGAGGGAATATATGGTACTTGACTCCATCAAGTATAATCCTCTTGACTTTTGCATTCTCCTTTTTATAGGTTGCCAACTGCTATGGATCTGTTAGTATGACTATAAAATTCTCCGCATACTCTTTCAGTCCATGCTCATCCAATAAAAAAGTATTTTTGGCTTTCGAAAAGCCAAAGTTGGAGGCTCCATCCAATCTATCCCGATCTCTTAAACCTATTTTGACCATCTCTAAAAAAATGGAAATATAGTGAAACCCAAATAAATTGGAGAATATAAACTCATTTCAAAAGCCCTCGAACTTTCTCTTCCTATGCCTTGTGCATATCCTCCTTCTCCCTTCATATATGCTATGATATCATGTGCAGTCTTCTGCAATTAATTGCAGAAAATACTGAATAAAACACTATTGTGAATTCACAGAAAATAAATGAACCACAAGAACTGAGAAAATTATTGCACACACACTTAAATAATGACCATTGATATTTTGGACAAATTTCCTTGGAAAAACCCTAGTTTGGGGAAAACCAATTCTGCAAATGAGATATTTTATTAATTCTTCAGCAAAATTTGTGATGAAGAAATTAAAATTGTTTGTCATAAATTAGAAAACATTCATAAAATTAATCATGTCACTTCTACAAGTTGATCTACCTTCCTGGAAGAAATTCAACCTCTTCTGGTCAATTTGGTCTCCCTCTGGCTACTGAACTAGTCACACATGTGGCACAGGCTCACGTCCAGCTCTGGAAAACTTGCACTGTTAAGGAGATGAATTTTGCCTCCACTGGAACTCGATCTCAACTGGAAAATTCAACTTTCTTGTGTAAATCAATCTCTCTGAATATCTATCTCCTTGCTAAAAAAAAATCATCCTCTCTAGAGTAATTCACACCTCTTTGGAGCTACTCGCATCACTAGAAAATTAACCTCTCTCTATAGAAAAAATTGTAGAAATTATATAACTTATGTGTTATATGTCCAAGATTCTCCTGATATCACACTATTTTAACTTCATGCAAAATACATAATCTATTCCACCATTGATCATTTGCGGAAATTAAATCAAGATTGCAATGCACACATGAAACAATAAAAATTCACACACATTAACACAATTGTTTAACGGGAAAGCCTGAAGTTGAAAACCCCAACTATCTGTATATAATATATGTCATAGAGATCATGTAACAATCCTCATACAAAGCTGATCATATCAAGCTCTCAGTACAATACAATCGTTACACACTAATCAGGCTCGATCTTGCAAATTCATGCACCTATCTTTGCCACCTGCTAGCCTGCCTCTACTGCACAATCCCTACTGAAGAATGGATCTGAATGAGTTCAAATTGCTCCAGCCTTGCTCACACAATCCTCATTGGCATCTCCACTGAGTGTTGGATGCAATTAATGCATCACTATAGTCACAACAGATAGTCTATCTTGCCCTTTCAACTATCTCTCCACTGGTCTCCACTGAAATTGCCATGCACTGTAGTTAAATGATGTATTCTTCAGTTGATTAATGAGTTATTATTTGTGAATTAATTAAATAATTAATTTACTCCACTCTAACTAGTGTATCAATCAGTTAGACTAGATACAACTAGCTCAACTGAGTCTAACTGAGTTAAACTGAATACAACTCCATACCTACTTCTTCCAACTGTGTCATAACTCTGCCACTTGAGTTCTAACTGAGTCCTCCATGCATTAGCTCCAGTAAACCCTTAGGAATAGCGTAATTCCTTCTGTTAGCTGATGTGCCACATATGTGCACTGAACTGAAGTGCTCCAAGAGAATAAGTTGTTGTTTAGAGTCCAAATATTATTAAGAGCTAATAATATCCGACATATCTATTTTTAGACTAGCAGTCTAAAAACAAACTCCGCCCAAAATGTCTAAAAATCGAAGTCCATCTATTTTTCCAACTTGACCAACCATCCACAAATAGCATCATGCAACTCATAGAATATGATCGACATGTCTAAAAATAGACTTTGCGCCAAAAATAGCCTGCGGGCCCACTTAGTGAAGGCGACTCTTTTCACTAAGCTCATCATCTTGTTGAATGTCAACACTCCCTCACAAAAAGATAGGGATTATCTGCCACCCTGATCCTGTTTCTATGGTATTCGAATTTTCTCCTGGTGAGCGCCTTTGTCAGAATATCTGCATCCTGATCTTCCGTAGGAATGTAAGAAAGCAACATGATCCTTCGCTGCACACAATCTCTGATATGATGGTACCGGATGTCAATATTTTTAGATCTATCATGAAATACTAGACTAACTAAGAGTTTAATGCAACTCTGATTATCACAATATATCACATTTGGATCTAAATGAGAACCGAAAAAACCAACCAGGATCTTCCTCATCCATATAGCCTCGTATGCAGCCAAAATTGTTGCCATGTACTTGGCCTCCGCTGAACTGAGTGCCACGGATCTTGGTTTCCTGCTACACCAAGAAACTGTTGTAGATCTGATACTAAAAATCCCTCCAAATGTGCTCTTTCTGTCGATTGGGCTTCCTACCCAATCTGCATCCGTGAAGCCATGCAGCTTCACCTCATCCGACTGTCTGTACCACAATCCATACTCAGATGTGCCCCTGAGATACCTCAGGACATGCTTGCCTACCTTCCAAAAGAGCTTGGTAGGCTTCACCATCGCTTGTGAAAGCTAGTTCAGAGCATAGCATATGTTCGGTCTATTGACTAAATACATGAGCGAACCAACCAACTGTTGATAAACAGTGGCATCCACTACCTCTGTTGATGTAGCATCCTCCTTCCTCCAAGCACCAGGAAGAGGAGTGTCGATAGGCTTGCAGCCTTGCATGTGAAACTTCTCCAGTATCTCCCGGGCGTACTTGCCTTGAGACACAAATAGTTCACCTTTCCGCTGCCAAATTTCCAATCCCAAGAAATAATGAAGGAGGCCCAAGTCCTTCATATCAAACTCCTTTGCAAGATCTGCCTGTATCAACAGTTCATCACCCGTTAGTATTAAATCATATACATAAAGCACAATGATCAAAAGCTTACCCTCCACCACAATCTAGTATAGGTTTGGATCCGCCTCACTCTTGGCGAAACCAAGTCCGGTGAAATAACTGTCTATCTGTGTGTACCGAGCATGAGGTGCTTGTTTCATCCCATACAATGCTCTTTTGAGCCTGCACACATGTGACTCACTGCTAAAGATTTCGAATCCTTCAGGGTACTCAATTTACACCTCCTCCTCAATGATTTTGTTTCGGAACACAGTCTTCAAATCCATCTGATGAATGTGCCAACCCATCTGCGTTAAGAGAGCAAGGATGGTCCATATGGAAGAATACCTTGCGACAGGTGCAAAGGTTTCTTCATAGTCGATCCCCTCGATCTGTGAGAAGCCCTGGGAAACAAATCTTGCCTTATACTTCTCAATGCTCCCATCAGCAGTTTGCTTCACTTTGTAGATCCATCTCGAACCTACCACTGATTTCCCTTCCAGCCTTGGGACAATCTCCCATGCACTGTTTCTGACAATCGAATCATACACTTCCACCATGGCATCTACCCATGCGGGATCCTCCACAGCTTCCTCGAAAGAGGATGCCTCCGTCACGATACACTTTCTCATCAGAGCCATGTATCCAATAAATCGGTCAGGTGATTGTCTTTGTCTGCGCTGTGATGTAGGAACTCCTACATTTTGCACTGCATCAAGATTTAGTCGCTCAACTTCTTTAGTGCGCTTCCGCCCTCTGATGTTTGGCGCTGCATGAGTGATTTATTCCACTCCATGAACCTCCTCTTGTGGCTAATCCAAATCTTGAGGCTCATCTTTAGGAACAAGTGGCTCCTCCTCTGCATGCAAGTGTAGCTCCCTCTCAAACGACAACTTCATGGCTTTCTCCTCGTGAAATTTGATATCCCATCGCATGACAGTCATCTCACTGTCTGGAAAATACACACGATAATTGTGGGGTGTTTCTGTGTACCCCAAAAATACCCAAGCTCTGCGGTTGGCTCCATCTTCTTCCTGGAATCCTTCGTCACATGAATGTAAACAGGTGAGCCAAAAATCTTCAAATGAGAAATATCAGGCTTCTTACCAGAAAACGCCTCTTCGGGTGTACTCATGCCAAGTACTCTATGAGGACAACGGTTTTGCACATAAACCGCAATGTTGCATTCCTCAGCCCACAAGTGTATGGGAAGGCCCTGATCATGCAACATCGCCCATGCAGCACCCACGATCATTCTGTTCTTCCTCTCTGCAACCCCATTCTGTTGTGGGTTATGAGGCGCTATGAGTTCTCTTTGAATTCCTTCTTTGCTACATAAGTCTTTGAATTCACTAGAGATGTATTCACCACCATTATTGCTCCGGAGAGCTTTCACTTGCCTCCCTGACTCTTTCTCAACCAGCCCCTTAAACTCACAGAACTTTGAGTATGTCTCGCTCTTATTCTGCATGAAGAAGATCCAGCACTTACGAGAAAAGCCATTAACAAATATCTCATAATACATGTGCTTTGTTGTTGAAGCAACTGAGAAAGGTCCACACACGTCTGTGTGAATTCTCTCAAGGATCGTCGAAGCACGACTATCCTTCTCATGAAAAGTGGTCTTCACAAATTTTCTCAATGTACATCCCTTGCACTGATCTGACTACGAAAGTGTACCTTTGGGAAGCCTGGTAGAAATCTGTTGCAAAATTTTCAAAGCACCATGGTGAAGATGGCCCAATATCCTGTGCCACAATTTGCCCTCATCTCTGCTCACTACTCCTTCTACTTTACCTGCCATTACAGCGCAGCCATCTACCTGCAATTGATAAATATTCTTAACTCAAATCCCTATCCTCCTGGTTTTACCAGTTGTTTTATGTCTAAGGAATGCTTTTCCCTTACTGAAAACAACATCATAACCCTTGTCTTCCGGTATCGCCACGAAGATCAAATTCTTCTTCAATCCTGGAACATGCATGACATCCTTCAAGATGAAAGGTTTACTGGACTCCCTCTCAAAGGAAATGGTCCCGATACCAGTCGCACTGTATCTACCATCATCGCCCATCTCGATGTGCACTCCAAGATCCTTTTCCTGCAAATCACTAAACAAATCTTTGTCTCCGGTCATATGGAAAGACGCACCACTGTATGGAAACCACATCGATCCCATCACACTTGAAACCAAGCATGTGATCAAAGAAAAATATAGCTCAAACTGCGAGGCTAAGGCCTCTCCAGCTGCAGATCCAGCAGCCTTCTTATTCTTCTTCTTTTGTGGACAATTAGTGGCGAAATGACCATGCTGGTGACAGTGAAAACACTTCACCTTGGACAAATCATGCTTCTTGCCTTTAGCTTCGGATTTGGAATATTTATTCCCTTTTCCTTTCTGATCTTTGGTAGCCAAAGTGCAATTTTATTCATCTTAATTCTTCGATGAAGATCCATCCCTGGTACCCCGCCTTATCTCCTCCTGCACAAGATCCGACCAAAGTCGCTCCCATCCTGGTAGTTTCTCCCGTCCATTGACAGAGTATTTGTAGCTATGCCAACTCTTCAGAAGCCCAAGGAGAGCCAAGATCACCAAGTATTCTTCATCAATAGTAACCCCCACACTTCCCAGCTCATCCTTGTAGTGGACAAACTTCGTGAGGTATTTTGGTATAATGTCGCCTTTCTCCATTTTTATTTTTATGAGCTTGTCTTTAAGCGCCGACTTCCTCTGGTCACTTCTGCTTTGGAAAAAATCTGTCAAAGCCTTCCACATTAAGAATGGAGTGGCTTTCCCGTGAAGGCTGGACACAATGTGGTCCTTCACACCTTCCAATAGAATCTTCGACACTTTGCTACCTTCTTTTGCCATGCGTCAAGTGCGGTTGCATCGCTAGAAGCAGGCTTCGGAATATCAACATCTATGAACTCCTTCAACCCATTATCATCCAGCATCGCCTCCATCTTGTCCTTCCATGCTATGTAATTCGAGCTCCCATCAAGGGCATACTCCAATCGCAATTCGTTGAAAGACATTTCAATGAATGCTTAACTTCGACACCAAGAAAACATTGCAGCAAATTCGAATTCCACCAGCACAAAACTCAACTGCTTCAATAATTGCAATCTCCTCCAATGATCAATACTACTCTGATACCATGTAGAAATTATATAAATTATGTGTTATATGTCCAAGATTATCCTGATCTCACACTATTTTAACTTCATGCAAAGTACATAATCTATTCCACCATTTGATCATTTGCGGAAATTAAATCAAGATTGTAATGCACACATGAAACAATAAAAATTCACACACATTAACAAAGTTGTTTAACGGGAAAGCCTGAAGCTGAAAACCCCAACTATCTGTATATAATATATGTCATAGAGATCATGTAACAATCCTCATACAAATCTGATCATATCAAACTCTCAGTACAATACAATTGCTACACACTAATCAGGCTCGATCTTGCAAATCCATGCACCAATCTTTGCCACCTTCTAGCCTGCCTCTACTGTGCAATAACTGCTCAAGAATGTCTCTGAATGAGTTCGGATTGCTCCAGCCTTTCTCACGCAATCCTCATTGGCATCTCCACTGAGTGTTGGATGCAATCAATGCATCACTATAGTCACAACTAATAGTCTATCTTGCCCTTTCACCTATCTCTCCACTGGTCTCCACTGAAACTGCCATGCACTGTAGTTAACTGATGTATTCTTCAGTTGATTAATGATTTATTATTTTTGAATTAATTAACTAATTAATTCACTCCACTCTCACTAGTGTATCAATCAGTTAAACTAGATACAACTAGCTCAACTAAGTCTAACTGAGTTAAAGTGAATACAACTCCATAACTACTTCTTCCAACTATGTCGTAACTCTGCCACTTGAGTTCTAACTAAGTCCTCCATGAATTAGCTCTATTAAACCCTTAGGAATAGCGTAATTCCTTCTGTCAGATGATGTGCCACATCTGTGCACTGAAATGAAGTGCTCCAAGAGAATAAGTTTCTATTTAGAGTCCAAATATTATTAAGAGCTAATAATATCCGACATATCTATTTTTAGACTGGAAGTCTAAAAATAGACTCCACCCAAAATGTCTAAAAATAGAAGTCCATCTATTTTTCCAACTTGACCAACCATCCACAAATAGCATCCTGCAACTCATAGAATATGATCGAAATGTCTAAAAATAGACTTTTCGCCAAAAATAGCCTGCGGGCCCACTTAGTGAAGGCAACTCTTTTCACTAAGCTCATCATCTTGTTGAATCTCAACAAAAATGATCTCCAAATAACTCAGAAATCACTCTAATAAATCACCTCTGGAAATCTTATCTCTAAACACTGTTGATCTTAATTTATTGATGCCCCCGCACTGCCTCCATGCCCTTTCTATCACTATAAATCTATGTCTCGATGTTTTGTTCTCCAAATTCCCATCGATTTCCTCTTATAATATCTCATTGACTAACCAATTACCATGATCTAATCTCAATCAATGGCTAAGATGATCTTGAACCATTCTCATGAATTTTCTAGAAGTCACTAGACAAAAATTGATTTACCTCGTTTAATTTTGATTAATTAAGCCATTTCCCTAAGTTAAACTTAGGAAAATTAACAAAATGGATCATTAATTCTAATAAAGGAATTTCCATTAGAAACTTTTTCTGGGTATTAGATAAAATGTGTTCCTTAACCGCATAAACACCATATGAGAATAGAACACATGTTTGAGATACATAAACTAACATCAATATTGATGATAAATAAAATAACGATCCAATGTAGAACAATGAATTCAAAATAGGGATAAAGCATTTCCAAACAAATCAATTCATGGCTACTAATAATTTAAGGAAGATTTTGAAGGTATTCATCTTAATTATCAATTGGAGGCATTGAATCATGATTTTCATAATATTTGTAGAGATACATGATTATATTAATTATTTTAGTATGAAGTATATACAAAATGTTATCAGTTTCAAATGGATCATTATATAATTTTCTATCTATCTTGGTGTGGGTATATTAATTAGAGTGATTGGCTTCTAGGGCCCATTTTAGTGATAGGTCTTAGGTTGGATATTTGGGTACGAGAACCTTCTAGAATTTCTTTGAGGCATCAAATGACTTTGGAGTCAAAATTTTGTGAGCATATCTCTTAGCCCCTTATTGTTGTTCCACATACTGATACATTTTCAATGGTGTGAAAGTCACCTCGAATCGACTTCAAATGTGGAAGTTATGACTTCTAGAATTTGACTTACCTTATTTACCAATGTTACACCAATTTTTGGTCATCTAACCTGTTACTATTATATGGACTAAATTACACCATGTAAGACCAATTTTACCATAGTAAAATTGCTCTCAATATGAAAAATAATTTAATAACTCATAGTTTATTAAGTTATTCCTGGTGTAAACAGGAAACCTCATGAGGAATAATTAGATAAATCCTTATTTGTTTGATTTTCCTCATGGGATAATTAATTAAACCATTGTTTAATTAATATTCATGGTCATATTTAACCCAAAACAGGAAAATTAATTAGATAAATCACTATTTATCTTATTATTTTCTAGGAATAATTATTTAAATCATTATTTAATAATATTCCTTGTTAAATTTGACTAAATCATTTACAAATAATTGAATAAATCATGATTTATTTAATTATTCGTTAACTATATTCTTATAATAATAAATAAATCATTTATTTGTTTATTATTTCTAAATAAAGGGATTTGACCAAATTTAAATTCCTTTTCCCTCCAACAAAAATAATAAAATTTGGATCTAGATTTGGTTAATAATATTTTAATTATGCGCCAATATCTAGACTAACTCAATATTTTGTTATAAATAGAAGGGTTTTTTATTCATTCACTACCTTTTGTTGCCTAGAGATCATTCTTGATCTATACTTTTGGTCTGATTTTGATCCTCCTATCATTGTCATATTTTTCTACTTTTTGCTTGTGAACTCCCTTTGAGTTCCATTTTTGTCTGGGTTTTCTGCACCATCAAGAGAGAGAGATCTTAGATCTGAAGTGCTCAGGACATACAAGAGCCCATCCCATTGAGGGGGATTTGTAACATCTTTCTATGTCCCTTCCCATGTGTCATAATACAAAAAATTCTGTAAAAATTATTGTCTTGTTCATTTGATGCATGGATAAAATCTTGCTTATTATTTGTTGTTTAATGTCTTTAACTACATAGATATGGATCCTTGTAGCATTTATTCTGATCACTAACTGTAGATCTAAGGAAATTGATAGCCACATTTGATGTTAGGGTTGTTTTTTATGCACAACTAAAGTGAGATTTTTTCGTACGCTTACGATTATAATTCACACTAACAAACAGGCGACTCCACAAGGGTTTATAATTACGACCGCTGTCATTTTTCAGACCCTGCATGACCAACTGCTTCAACCCCTAGGGTTTTTCTTCAGATTCTTATTATGCATCTTTCTTTTTTTTTAACCTTTAAAACCCAAAAACAGTAAAAATTCTAACTTTTGTGTGTTTCTGGGCCTTTTGCGCAGGTAATAGGTATCAGCCGCAACAGAGACGAAATTTTTTTTCTGAAACCTGCTCTTGAGACAGCTAGAAGTGCAGGTCACACTTTTTGGGCCAAAAACTGCGACCTTGGCTCTCAGGTAGCGGATAATAGCTTGAAAACTACGACCTCAGCAGAAAACAAGTCAAAACCTGCGACCTATACTTTTTTTGGGATTTTTTCTATGATTTTTCTAGATTTGTCTGGGCCACTGTTCAGGGTTATATGACCTCCCTCTCCACCCATATTGGACCTTTACTTGCTTATTTTTACTCATCGAAGTAGGAACCAAGCCCCTTAGGGCTTTGATACGCTTCCACCTTTTTAGGAAGAGTTTAGCTGAAGCAGGTATTCCGAGATTTCAGTGTTTTCAACCATTTTCAGATCTGAACCTACACTTTTAGATCCATTTCAGATCAGTTATTCATCCACCCAAAACACCACTTTTTAGTTTGTTTGGTCCTCCTTAAGGGTCCACCCCGTTTTCCTTCAGGTTGTAGCCTTTCGCCCCTTTTTTGCAGCATTTTCCCCTCTGGTTTTTTGTTGTTTTCTGCCCCTCTTTCCAGCAGATCTAACCTTTAGATCCCTGTCCCTCCCGACCTTAGATCCATTGGCCATTTTTTGTGTTTTGACTATATTTCTCCCACCCATAGACTAGTTGTTTGGAATCCTTCCTCCTTGGGTTTAAATTGATGCATCTTTTATTGTCACATTCAGTTTCCTTTACTGTCATTTTCAGTTTTATTTACAGTTATACAACATATTTTTTCTTTTTTCTCTACACACATATGGGCTTAATTAGAATTAACACACTTATCACATACACACACACCTTAAGCGAAGAGCGCCTAGTTTACACTGCCAGGCCAAGACTTAAACATTGCAATCAATTGATCTTGCACCTCCCTGCCCTTGTTTACCTCGCTTATTTATTGGGTTTCGTGCCTCTTTACCATCATTGTGCCCCCAAGGCATTTATCCCGGAGTCTCCAAGGCCTTCATCCTCAATTTCTGTTAGGAATACTTACTCCTTCGCGTAGGGTTCGAGTTCGTCCTCCACCGAGTCCCCATTCTAACTCTGAGTCTGATTCATCAGGTTCCCCTTTTGGTTCTATCCCCAGCTCTCCTCCAACTTTCACCTTCATCATGTCTGGTTTAGGACCTAACGCTGGTGGCAGCCCTAGCCCTAATGTTAGAAATGCTACTATTGGTGCCACAACAAGAACTATTCCGGCTGCCCCCTTGCTTCCTTATATGGCAGGCCTAAGCCTCCCCGATTTCAGCCAGTTGATTAATGACCCCATACACCATGATCCTGGTTGGCCTGCTATGCCAACCAAGCTTCATTCAAACATCCCCAAGTTTGAAGGAAATTTTGGAGATGATCCTACCAACCATGTTTGTTCTTTCCACATGTGGTGTTCGTCTAACTGCATCACCGATGACTCTGTCTATCTCTATTTATTCCAGCGTACGCTTACTGGAGAAGCTTCCAAGTGGTATGTCGACCAAGCCTCCTCCTCTCATATTAATTTTTTGACCCTTGCCAAGGCTCTTCTATCTTACTTCCAACTTCCCCTCCACTATGACACCAGTGCCGAACTCTTGACCTCTTTTCGTCAAACTTCTGCTACCCGCCTATCTGACCATATTCAAGAATGGCGCAGAATGAAGAGCATATGTCGAGCCCCTTCTTTCGAAGACCGTGGATACATGGACTGGTTTCTCAGATCCCTTTTGCCTGCTATTGGAAAATATGTTGCATCTCACTTTCCCCAGACTAAGGAAGCTTCCCTCCATATTTCGTTGAAATATGACCTGATCTATGCACAATCTGGTTATGTTTATACCGTCTTACCTAATATCCCTAGAATCGGTGGTGCCAACACACCGGGGGCATCCCATGCCATCGATGGTATCGTTGGATCCCTTTCACATCCATACATTCATCCTCCCATGGGTTATGGTTTCCCTCAGGGAGGGGCTAGCTCCTCCAACACTTTTCCCCCTCCCAACAATATGTATCCAAGATACGACATGTCTCCTCCTTTTTCCCAACTTGTTTACCCTAGTGTTGCCCAACCTCCTTATTATATGTATCCACAGCCTAGTGCTCTAGCTCCTCTAGGACTAGCACCTCAGCCTCCCTTGCCTTCTCAAGCTCCGCAACAGTAGCCACCCCCTCCCCCTCAAGGTCAGGTGTATGTGCAACAAAGTATGAATAATCCTCCTACTTCCAAAAAGAAGAGGAAAGGCAACCAAAACCAATCTTCTCTAGGAAATCCTGGAAAAAATCCCCAAGGGAATACATCTAACACTGCAACCCAGCAATAGGGCGCTCAGCTCAAGCAGGACAGGCCTATTCGCATGACTAAGCCTTGTTCTTGTTGCGGTGTTTGTGGTCACTATTGTCCCCTTTTACCTCAGATGCATAAAATGTGGGAATCTCAACCAACATCCTGAGGACAACAAGCCTCTCCTTCAGTTCCTCCTAATGTTGCGCCCATCCAAACGGCTGTGTTTACCAATCCTTTCCCCCAGCAAGGATATGTGGATGCCCAACCCTTTGAAAGTCAGGCGGCTACTCAACCTTCTCCATCTGGTACCTCTAATTACCAGATCCTCATGATGAACTTTGACCAACCCAATACCGCTAACATCAACCTTCAGACTTGGTCCCGTCAGTACAACAAGCCCCTCGCTATGTCTACTACCGAGCCCTCGTCTTCAGGTCCCATAGAGTGTCTTTCGACACCCAATGGTCCTTTACTAATCCCTCAGCCTAAAGAAGAGGTCCATACCAAGATCCCCAAGGGACCATTACATCGAAACGATGCTTCTGGTAAATTCTCCCACTCCTACGATATGGTATATGACTCGGTGCAATCTCCTGTCGCCATGTCAACACTAGAAGTCCTCCAATCGTGCCCTTCACAACGAAAAGCTCTACTAACTACTACGGGCATTGTGGATCCTTCAGATGATCATTTTATTGTCTTCGATGTTGAAAATTCAGAACATCCACCCCTTCCTGCATCCATCGCCTTCCAAATCCCTATCAAGGTTTGTAATGCCAACGTCTCTCATTGTATCATTGACAAGGGGGAATCCACTTTTGTGATGTCTGCTTCTATTTGGAAGCAAATCAAATCTCCTGAGTTAGCCCCTTCCACTATCACCCTCCGTGCGTGGGATGGCCACTCTTCTCAGCTGCTTGGCATGTTCCGCAATTGTCCTATTACTCTTGCGGGCAAGACTGTTTGTGTTGACATTGAAGTCATTGATGCCCCCTTAAACCACAAAATTCTATTAGGTCGTAGCTACAATTATGTGATTTTTGTTGTCCCATCTGCGGTTCACAATAATATTTGATTTCCTCACAATGGAAAGATCGTCACTATAGACTAGCTGACATATTACGAATCGAAGTCCCATACCTCTCCAGCGTCCATTATTTCTCCGATGGCCAATAAAAAAATAATTGAACCTTTGACCAATGTATCACCAGGAGTCTATAAAGATTCCTCTTTGCTTGGTTCATTCCCTGGTCTCCCCCCTCTCATATTTAACCCTAGCTCATCGAATGTTTGCATGATACAATTGTCATGGTCCGACCTCAAACGAACCGGTTCGACTAGGCAACATCCTTGCCCTTAATAACCTGCTCCTTGTACTTCGAATTAGCCTTTAGAACCTCCTCCTAAAGGCCCCTCATCTGTAGCTAGTGTCCATGATCCTATCTACCCTCCTGGAATGGTTCCCCCTGGCCTTAAGCATCCCGGATCTATCCCACCTGGCCATTACCCCTTTGGTCAGATATTGTTTCTCACTCCTCTTGTTGGAGTATTTTCAGTGCCTGTTATGGCTACCTTGTATCTTCCTAACATGACCCCGGGAATCCCATTCTGGTACATTGATCCTCCAACCAATACCCCGCCTGGTCAGCCCAAACCTTACACTACTTTGACCCCAGTCTAACCAGTCGCCATGACCCCTCCCTTTGCTTCTGTGCCTCAGCCACCTCAATAGGAACCTACTATTGTTGCGAAAGCCTCAGGTGAGGGGGGAAAAGCCCGCAAAAAGGCACCTAAGTACAAGGCTTCCCAGACAACCCTTACTTCTCCTCAGCCTCCAAAGCGTACCCCCCCCCCGCGCGTGTGCTTTGTGTGATTTTGTCGGTCATGACACCCATAATTGTCCCGAATTTCCTCATATCAAGCCCATGTTCAATGTAGTGTTTCCTTAGTCTAAGGTCCCCGAAGCCCCTGTTACTTTACTGACTTCAGCCAAGAAACCCAAGACTGTGCACCCAAACCACCCCTATGCTTTGTGTGATATCCATGGCCACTATACCCACCTCTGTCCCCGCCTTGTAGAGTATCGCACCTCTTTGGACGTAGTTCGCTAGTATGAGGCTGAACACCATGAGTCTGCCTCTCCTTTACTTGCGCGTTATTATTCGGGTGAGCTAGAGGACACATTCGCTCCCATTGAAATTCCCCCTCCTGATGTCGAGATGACCGAGTCTTTGGCCACTATCCTCTACCTGTCATCATCCATAAGATCCACGGTGGATGACCCCTCTGGGGCTTCCCCTCATGTTTCGCCTGACCTCCCTTCAGCGATCACCCTGAGCTCAACATTGTTGGATGCTTCATCTACTTGTTCTTCTGTCACCCTCCGTGACGATGCACATGTGAACCACTCTTCTCATGATGATGAGTTAGGTAGCTTTGTCGTGTCATCTGGTTATCCTTCCACCAGTCACCCCATCTTCTACTGTGATGATGACATCATGGAATCCTTTTCCATCCCTGACTTCATCTTTCCCTCCCATAAGAAAAATGGCACCATCTGTGTTTATGGTGACCTTCGCAACCTAATCACAAACTGCCCCCAAGGCAGTTCCCCCACACCATCCCCTTTTCAGTGTGTGGGAGGTAGAAATTCTACCTATAGCACTCCCTCTAGCAGTGCTTGTTTTATTTCTACCTTGTGTTCAGGTTGCCAACAATTTTCATCATCCTCTCATTTTTTGTCTTGTGGCACATTTCAGATGGACCCCTGTCCACACCGTATATTAGTTATGTTGATGGTACAAGTCGCTACTCCTAGAATTTAGCCTCGACAGCTTGAGCCATTTTTACCCCCTTACATTTGCTTGTCCTCTCTAATGGCGTATGCATTGGTACTACCACCAATAACCAAGACGAATATGATGTAGTGATAGGTTTATTAGCCAACGCCCTTTACCGTTGCATCCTTCACCTTCATGTTCGTTTAGATTCTCTGTTTCTTGTCATGCAATTGAATGGTGTTTATCGTGTGTATAATCTCGTCCTTTTTAGAAGATATTTACGAGTGAAGATCTTAATGCGTGAATTTGAAATCATTACATTCAGTCATGTATCTAGAGCACAAAATCACTATGTAGATAACATTGCAAAAAATATTCTAGATTGGCATTTATCACACGCATTTAACACAAGAAAATAACATAAACTATAAAACGATGCATATCCATAATATGTGTCATTCAAAATTTTTTAGAGTCCATCAACTCTGATACATATGACATGCCCATAACATGTTACAAAAAAAAAAAAAAAAATTGGGTGCACCTCATGCCCCTACATCTAATCACTATCTGGAGGATCCTGGGCCAATGGCTCGGCTCCAGCAACCTGTAGATCATGCATCCCTTGTCCAGTCGTCGCCATGCGCCGCATGACTCCTCGCCACCCCAAGAGTAGACCAATACATGGATATATGTACTGGTTGTCAAGATCTTGCCATCCACACTTTGAAACACCAGTTAGAAGCCTCTCACATCTATGATGGATGTCCTCTAGGAAGGCCACTGCATCCTCATTTTGCGGTCCCCTCGATCCACTAGGTGTTGCAGCCCGTAATACTACAGGTCGTCCCATATACTCGGTCGGTTTCACCGGTGCTATATCTACATACAAAAATAGAATGAATCAGTACCATATACAATACTTTGAAACTTTAACATGCACATAAAATATAAGCAACTTGTCACTTACCATCTAGCCCCCATGCTCGACCTAGCAGAAGTGGCAAGTCCAGGTCCCCATTATATTTCATCCCACTATAGGGATAGTCTTCTATATATAGTGGCATTTGATCCCAATGCACAAAAAACTTGGGTCGGAACACCTGTCCGACTCCCCAACCTCCCCCTCTACATAGTAGCCACCCCTAGCAATGCATCCTAGGCTCTCGTGGGCCCCCATCTGGAGTCTGTATACGAGGCCGAAGTGTCGGGATCTTCTCAAAGAAGAGCGAGCAAAACACTGTGCCATATGCACAATCATGGTTCACCTACCGCTTGCATAGCGACAACTATCATTTCAATGACGACAACATCATCTGGGCTCACCCATAGTAGGTCCCACTCAATACTCCCTCAACAAGAATCATTTGACCCCCAGTGATGTGGTGGAGCGCCTGGTTGACCAGGATTTGCAGCACCGCTGCGACCATAGCACGAGTCTCTAGCCTCCGATCGGTATATGTGTCCCTTTCACATGGACACTCAATTGACAGTGGCACTCTACAAACTCCATGATGTTTCTCCCTCACAGTAACACTGGCTGTGTGTTTCCCACCATCCCAAGTGGTGGGAGACTAGTCAAGAAATATATATCCTGGACAGTCAACTCAATCTGGTGCCCTTGCACTATAAATATCTCATGATCTGGATCCCAATATTTGATGATACGAGCCAACAAGGGCTCTCCCGCTCTCATCAAATGGTTCTCCACAAACTTCAGGACCCAAAACCTGGCCAATGCAACACAGACTACATGATTCGCTCGGATCTCAGAACATAATATGTCCAGGTCTCTCTCCCTCTAGTTGATTCTCAACTCTGCCATACCTGCATAAAACCATCATGTTTGTCAGTGTACAGAAAGGAAATACTGCATCATAGCCATAAAATCCCAACTCTCAGCCAAAAACAATAGTAAAACCCCATTCCCTGACAGGTCACACTTTTCTGGCCATTCCTAGGACAGGTCGCATTTTTCTGCCCAAAACCTGCTACCCAGGTCGCAGAAAAGGCCCCAAAAAGTGTGACCTGAGCATGAATAGGAGAAGGGGTATGTTCCCGAGATCTGGGTGCCCAAACTGAAATTTTAATCTATTGAATTGAAAGAGTATGGTTAGGCCTCTTACATGCAACTAACAGATCTCGATTCCAACGCTTGGTTTGTCTGCTACAATCGCCGCAAGATTTAGGGCCTTTTCTCCTCTCTACATTCACCATAGCTATAGTTGCAAATGAATCAAATTGGAGGGAAATTTCCTTATTAAAATAAAAACCCCAATTTTTCTTTCGCCAATTGCGACCAAACTATAGCTCGGTTTGATAAATTGTCAACACCGTTGGAAAGCTCTCACCGAACCCTCAAATGGGCATCGTTTCATTTTTGGTGATTTGATACTTTACCCAGACACATTTTTTCTGTTGTGATTCAACAAGATGATGAGCTTAGTGAAAAGAGTCGCCTTCACTAAATGGGGCCGCAGGCTATTTTTGGCATAAGTCTATTTTTAGACTATGTCTATTTTTAGACATGTTGATCATATTCTATGAGTTGCAGGATGCTATTTCTGGATGGTTGGTCAAGTTTGAAAAATAGATGGACTTCTATTTTTAGAAATATTGGGCGGAGTCTATTTTTAGACTGCCAGTCTAAAAATAGATATGTCAAATATTATTAGCTCTTAATAATATTTGGACTCTAAACATTCTCTTTTTCTCTTGGAGCACTTCAGTTAAGTGCACAGATGTGGCACAAAAACTGACAGAAGGAATTACGCTATTCCTGAGGGTTTACTGGAGCTATTACATGGAGGACTGCAGTTAGAACTCATGTGATAGAGTTTGGTGGAGTTGGAGAAGTTGTTGGTGGAGTTGTATTTAGTTTAACTCAGTTAGACTCAGTTGAGCTAGTTGTATCTAGTCTAATTGATTGATACACTAGTGAAAGTGGAGTGAATTAATTAGTTAATTAAGTCATAAATAATAACTCATTAATCAACTGAAGAATACATCATTTAACTACAGTGCATGGCAGTTTCAGTGGAGACCAGTGGAGAGATAGGTGAAAGGGCAAGTGTGACTATCAGTTGTGACTATAGTGATGCATCGATTGCATCCAACACTCAGTGGAGATGCCAATGAGGATTGCGTGAGCAAGGCTGGAGTAATTCGAACTCATTCAGAGTCATTCTTCATGGATTGCGCAGTAGAGGCAGGCTAGCAGGTGGCAAAGATTGGTGCATCGATTTTCAAGATCGGGCCTGATTAGTGTGTAGCGATTGTATTGTACTGAGAGCTTGATATGATCGGCTTTGTATGAGGATTTTTACATGATCTCTATGACATATATTATATACGGATAGTTGGGTTTTTCAGCTTCAGGCTTTCCCGTTAAACAACTGTGTTAATGTGTGTGATTTTTTATTGTTTCATGTGTGCATTGCAATCTTGATTTAATTTCCGCAAATGATCAATGGTGGAATAGATTTTGTATTTTGCATGAAGTTAAAATAGTGTGAGATCAGGAGAATCTTGGACATATAACACATAATTTATATAATTTCTACATGGTATCAGAGCAGTATTGATCATAAGAGATTGCAATTATTGAAGCAGTTGAGTTTTGTGCTGGTGGAATTCGAATTTGCTGCAGTGTTTTCTTGGTGTCGAAGTTGAGCATTCATTGAAATTTCTTTCAACGGATTGAGATTGGAGTATCCCCTTGATGGGAGCTCAAATTACATAGCATGGAAGGACAGGATGGATGCAGTTCTGGATGGAAATGGGTTGAAGGAGTCCATCGATAGCGATGTTCCTAAGCCGAGATCTAGCGATGCAGCCGCACTTGACGCATGGCAAAAGAAGGTAGAAAAGTGTCGAAGGATTCTGTTGGAAGGTGTGAAGGACCACATTGTGTCTAGCCTTCATGGGAAATCCACTCCATTCTTAATGTGGAAGGATTTTAAAGATTTGTTACAAACCAGAAGTGACCAGAGGAAGTTGGTGCTTAAAGATAAACTCAGAAAAATAAAAATGGAGAAAGGCGACAGTATACCAAAATACCTCATGAAGTTTGTCCACTGCAAGGATGAGCTGGGAAGTGTGGGGGTTATTTTTGATGAAGAAGACTTGGTGAGCTTGGCTTTCCTTGGGCTTCCGAAGAGTTGGCATAGCTACGAAGACTCTGTCAATGGACAGGAGAAACTGCCAGGATGGGAGCGACTTTGGTCGGATCTTGTGCAGGAGGAGATAAGGCGGGGTACCAGGGATGGATCTTCATCGAAGAATGAAGATGAATAAAATTTCACTTTGGCTGCTAAAGCAAGGAAAGGGAAGGAAAAGAAAAATCCTTCTCAATCTGGTGTGAAAGGTAAGAAGAATGATTTGTCCAAGGTGAAGTGTTTTCACTGTCACCAGCACGGTAATTTTGCCACTAATTGCCCACAGAAGAAGAAGAATAAGCAGGCTGCTAGATCTACAACTGGAGAGGCCTTAGCCTCACAATTTGAGCTGGATTTTTCTTTGATCGCATGCTTGGTTTCAAGTGTGATGGGATCGGTGTGGTTTCTTGACAGTGGTGCATCTTTCCATACGACCGGAGACAAAGATTTTTTTAGTGATCTGGATGAAAAGGATCTTGGAGTGCACATCAAGATGGGTGATCATGGTAGATACAGTGCGACTGGTATCAGGATCATTTCCTTTGAGAGGGAGTATAGTAAACCTTTCATCTTGAAGGATGTCATGCATTTTCCAAGATTGAAGAAGAATCTGATCTCTGTGGTAATGCTGGAAGACAAGGGTTATGATGTTGTTTTCAGTGAGGGAAAATCCTTCCTTCGACATAAAACAACTGGTCCAACCAGGAGGATAGGGATTCAAGTTAAGAATCTTTACAAATTGCAGGTAGATGGCTACGCATCAATGGCAGGCAAAGCAGAAGGAGTGGTGAGCCAGGATGAGGGCGAATTGTGGCACAGGATATTGGGCCATCTTCACCATGGCGCTTTGAAAATTTTGTAGCATATTTCTACCGGGCTTCCCAAAGGTACACTTGCGCAGTCAGATCAGTGCAAGGGATGTACTTTGGGAAAATTTGTGAAGACCTCGACGATCCTTGAGATAATTCATGCAGATGTGTGTGGACCTTTCTCGGTTGCTTCAACAACAAAGCATAGGTATTATGTGATATATGTTGATGACTTTTCTTGTAAGTGCTGGATCTTCTTCATGCAGAAGAAGAGCGAGACATACTCAAAGTTCTGTGAGTTCAAGGCGCTGGTTGAGAAAGATTCGGGGAAGCAGGTGAAAGCATTAAGGAGCGATAATTATGGTGAATACATCTCTGGCAAATTCAAAGACTTCTGTATCAAAGAAGGAATTCAAAGAGAACTCATAGCGCCTCATAACCCACAACAGAATGAGGTCATGGAGAGGAAGAACAGAATGATCGTGGGTGTTTCACGGGCGATGTTGCATGATCAGGGCCTTCCCATACACTTGTGGGCTGAGGCATGCAACACTGCAGTTTATGTGCAAAACCGTTGTCCTCATAGAGTACTTGGCATGAGTACACCCGAAGAGGCGTTTTCTGGTAAGAAGCTTGATATTTCTCATTTGAAGATTTTTGGCTCACCTGTTTACATTCATGTGATGAAGGATGCCAGGAAGAATTTGGAGCCGACCGTAGAGGTTTGGATATTTTTGGGGTACACAGAAACACCCCACAATTATCGTGTGTATTTTCCAGACAGTCGGATGACTGTCATGCGACGGGATATCAAATTTCATGAGGAGAAAGCCATGAAGTTGTCGCTTGAGAGGGAGCTACACTTGCATGCAGAGGAGGAGCTACTTGTTCCTAAATATGAGCCTCAAGATGTGGATAAGCCACAAGAGGAGGTTCATGGAGTGGAAGAAACCACTCATGCAGCGCCAAGCATTAGAGGGCGGAAGCGCACTACAGAAGTTGAGCGAGTGAATCTTAATGCAGTGCAGAATGCAGGAGCTCCTACATCACAGCACAGACAGAGACAGTCACCTGACCGATTTGCTAGATACATAGCTCTAATGAGAAAGTGTATCGTGACAGAGCCATCCTCTTTCAAGGAAGCTGTGGATGATCCAGTATGGGTAGATGCCATGGTGGAAGAGTATGATTCAATTGTCAGAAACAGTGCATGGAAGATTTTCCCAAGGCCGGAAGGGAAATCAGTGGTAGGTTCGAGATGGATCTAAAAAGTGAAACAAGCTACTGATGGGAGCGTTGAGAAGTATAAGGCAAGATTTGTTGCCCGAGGCTTCTCACAAATCGAGGGGATTGACTATGAAGAAACCTTTGCACCTGTCGCAAGGTATTCTTCCATACGAACCGTCCTTTCTCTCTCAGTGCAAATGGGTTGGCACATTCATCAGATGGATATGAAGACTGCTTTCCTCAACGAAATCATTGAGGAGGAGGTGTACATTGAGCAGCCTAAAGGATTTGAAATCTTCAGCAGCGAGTCGCATGTGTGCAGGCTCAAAAGAGCGATGTATGGGCTGAAACAAGCACCTCGTGCTTGGTACACACGGATAGACAGTTATTTCACCGGACTCAGTTTCACCAAGAGTGAGGTGGATCCAAACCTATACTAGATTGTGGTTTAGGGTAAGCGTTTGATCATTGTGCTTTATGTAGATGACTTAATACTAATGGGTGATGAACTGTTGATACACTCATGCAAGGCAGATCTTGCAAAGGAGTTCAAGATGAAGGACTTGGGCCTCCTTCATTATTTCCTGGGATTGGAAATTTGGCAGCGGAAAGGTGAACTATTTGTGTCTCAAGGCAAGTACGCATGGGAGATACTGGAGAAGTTTCACATGCAAGGCTGCAAGCCTATTGACACTCCTCTTCCTGGTGGTTGGAGGAAAGAGGATGCTACATCGGCAGAGGTAGTGGATGCCACTATTTATCGACAGTTGGTTGGTTCGCTCATGTATTTAGTCAATACAAGACCAGACATATTCTATGCTATGAACCAGCTTTCACAAGCGATGGTGAAGCCTACCAAGCTCTTTTGGAAGGCAGACAAGCATGTCCTGAGGTATCTCAGGGGCACATCTGAGTATGGATTGTGGTACAGACAGTTGGATGAGGTGAAGCTGCATGGCTTCACGAATGCAGATTGGGCAGGAAGCCCAACGGATAGAGAGAGCACATATGGAGGGATTTTCAGTATCATATCTACAGTAGTTTCTTGGTACAGCAAGAAAAAAAGATCCGTGGCACTCAGTTCAGCAGAGGCCGAGTACATGGCAACAAGTTTGGCTGCATGCGAGGCTATATGGATGAGGAAGATCCTAGTCGGTTTGTTCGGTTCTCAGATAGATCCCAAGGTGATATATTGTGATAATCAGAGTTGCATTAAACTCTCGGTTAATACAGTATTTCATGATAGATCTAAACATATTAACATCCGGTACCATCATATCAAAGATTGTCTGCAGCAGAAGATCATGTTGCTTTCTTACATTCCTATGGAGGATCAGGATGCAGATATTCTGACGAAGGCACTCACCAGGAGAAAATTCGAATACCATAGAGACAGGATCGGGGTAGAAAATAATCCCTATCTTGTTGAGAGGGAGTGTTGAGATTCAACAAGATGATGAGCTTAGTGAAAAGAGTCGCCTTCACTAAGTGGGCCCACAGGCTATTTTTGGCGCAAGTCTATTTTTAGACATGTCGATCATATTCTATGAGTTGCAGGATGCTATTTGTGGATGGTTGGTCAAGTTGGAAAAATAGATGGACTTCTATTTTTAGACATATTGGGCAGAGTCTATTTTTAGGCTTCCAGTCTAAAAATAGATATGTCTAATATTATTAGCTCTTAATAATATTTGGACTTTAAACATTATCTTATTCTCTTGGAGCACTTCAGTTAAGTGCAAAGATGTGGCACAACAGCTGACAAAAGGAATTACGCTATTCCTGAGGGTTTACTGGAGCTATTGCATGGAGGACTTCAGTTATAACTCATGTGATAGAGTTTGGTGGAGTTGGAGAAGTAGTTGGTGGAGTTGTATTTAGTTTAACCCAATTAGACTCAGTTGAGCTAGCTGTATCTAGTCTAACTGATTGATACACTAGTGAGAGTGGAGTGAATTAATTAGTTAATTAATTCATAAATAATAACTCATTAATCAACTGAATAATACATTAGTTAACTACAGTGCATGGCAGTTTCAGTGGAGAACAGTGGAGAGATATGTGAAAGAGCAAGTGTGACTATCAGTTGTGAATATAATGATGCATTGATTGCATCCAACACTTAGTGGAGATGCCAATGAGAATTGCGTGAGCAAGGCTGGAGTAATTCAAACTCATTCAGAGCCATTCTTCAGCAGAGATTGTGTAGTAGAGGCAGGCTAGCAGGTGGCAAAGATTGGTGCATGGATTTGCAAGATCGAACCTGAATAGTGTGTTGCGATTGTATTGTACTGAGAGCTTGATATGATCAGATTTATATGAGGATTGTTACATGATCTCTATGACATATATTATATACAGATAGTTGGGGTTTTCAGCTTCAGGCTTTCCCGTTAAAAAACTGTGTTAATGTGTGTGAATTTGTATTATTTCATGTGTGCATTGCAATCTTGATTTAATTTCCGCAAATGATCAATGGTGGAATAGATTCTGTATTTTGCATGAAGTTAAAATAGTGTGAGATCAAGAGAATCTTGGACATATAACACATAAGTTATATAATTTCTACATTTTCCAAGAAGGGTCACTTCACTGCTCCTCAAAATCGAACTTCTTCACTTGCGACACTTGTACTTGGGGCACCACCTTGCCTTCATATTTGTTGATGCTCATGTCGATTTTCTTCCTGAGTAACCATCTTGTACTCGTTTTTTATTGGTTCCCACCGACCTATTCTGTGTGGCAGCATCATCGAGTCACCCTTGTTTAGGACATCCGAGTTGAGTCATCATCGCATCCATGGAGTCTGTCCCGAGTCCCTTTTTCTCTCACTAGAGTCTTCCATCCTTCATTGCTTTGTCCCTCTCTCGTGTCACACATTTTGGCCTTCAGTCATACTATCCCCTATCCCCTCCAGAGTAGAGTCAGTAGCTACTAGGTCATTCAAGCCCTTTATGCTCTAACAAGGGAAGTCGTTAGCCCGCTACTCAGTACCCCCATTCCACCATCATCCCTGGTGTCAGTCTATCAGTCGCCCTACTATTACCCCTCGTGCCTTAGTTGAGGATCCCTTATTGCCTCATCTATTGCAAACCTCCTTTTGTCGACATCAGCTTATTCATTCTAGAAGACATGTCTAGAGGGCGGTGTGCCTTGGTTCCAGCTTCCACTCTTGTTCGATGCCTCAAATCAGGCAAAGGAACCCTTTATTTCCCTTTGAATTGATTGTTTCTCAGTTCCATCTCCTCATGGCATGATCGAGTTTTTTATACTTGATGGTTCAGTGATGCAACAGATTATACCGATGATTCCCAGGTGTGTGTGAGATGTTTTAGACCTCATGAGGGGGTGGCCCTTCAAGTAGCCCCCCACATTCCCGGATGACCTCTCTATTACAACCTTGGATGCAGCTCCATAGATTTTATGGTTCTGGCCTCAGCCGCTTGCAACGCCTTTTTAGTTTGTATGTATCATTCATATTTTCAAATTCCTTTCCTATTTTACAAGGCCTCTCTGGTTGAACTTATATCTCATTGATCTGAAATTGTGTGAACAAATTATTTCTTATACAGAGATTGATAGTAGGGGCTTTTACTAGTTATTTCACCTTTACTAGAAAGGATGAAACCAGAAGCTTCTGGCCCTCTTGCTGGCTCTACCTAAAGAAATATAATGTAAACACTAAATAGATTTGATCAATGAAAGTATTTGTTTATGTGAAAAGTATTGATTAATCAAAATTTTATGTGTGAATAAGCAAGTTCAAGTATTATGCAATGGAAGTAATGTGGTTTGAAGTGAAACTAATTAGTTGTGATCACTATATAATTCTGATTGGGAAAAGTGGACTTATGAAAAGTTACTATTTAATGTAGTAAAATCTGAAATATAACAGCAAAAATGCACAGCATAACAGTAAGCATTTGTTTAAGCAGTTCACACCTCTTTTGGGCTACCTGAGCTGGGTCCAAAAGCCTCCAAATAGGTTTTTCCCTCTTTCATTAATGCTCAAATTAAAAATTAAACTGTGTAGAAAGCCTCAAAAGGAAAAGTTAGCTGCAAATTTAGAAATAGAGGACTGAAATCAGTATCAATCGACTATTCATTCACCTCCAATGGATTAGTATAGTCCAACACAGCTGATCTTTCACCAAGCCCTAGTGGCTCCAAAACCAAAATCGTTGATAAAATCATTGATAGAGCACCCTGATGGCTCTGTAACCTATCCCAACAGCTCCATAATGCTTCAATACCCCCAAATCAAAAAAATAATCGTCCCAAATGGACTTCCCTAGCCAAAGTTATGGCTAATTGAAGTTTTGCCCAGTTAGGGCTAGAAAAGCTCCACCAAAAATGGTGGAAATCCAGATAAGTCCACCAAAATAGGGCTTGGCGCTAAAAATGGCACTCCGCCATACTTCCGCCAGTTGGGGGGGGCTAAAGAATAGGGCCACGTGACCGCACCCTCCGGAATACGTTGAACAGACCTTAAGTTTTAATCGGCGTTGGTTAAGGTTTTAAACCATATATATTAACCCCCAAGCTATAAACACGTGACCATAACCTGACTCTGCGCGCCGACCGTTACGCTCTTGGTTCCGATGCCAGGGTCGTATGTGGAGGGGGCTGGCCCCCTTTCCAGCCCCGCCCAAACAAAACATACAGTTTAAATAAAAGTTGAATGCGTAGTTTATTAAAAACTACAGCTGTGGCCCAATGGCCAGTCCGTTGCATTGTCTCTGCCTCGACCCGGGGTCAAACCTTGCTGCGAACATAACAAAACTTTTTAAACCGCCATTTCATTTAAATATTGGGGCCACGTGGCGGCCTCTGGGCTGGCCACGTGGCACCCTTTCATTGGCTGCCAGCAGAATATTTCATAGAATATTCTGTGGAATATTCTTTTTTTAATAAGATTTTTTGTAAAGTCAATTTTGGCCTTTTTTTTTTTTTTACTGAAATTGACAAACTTCAAAGCTAAATAACTTTCTCATACGGTGTCGGTTTTCAGTGTCGTTCACGTCTATAGGATCATTTTTCTGAGCTCTTTCCAATCGTTCTGGTTTGGACCACTTCTGAGCAACTTAATTTTTGAGCATTTTTCCACAAAGGACTTGATCTCCTGATCACACCCCCCAAATGGGAAGCTTTTGGACCCCAGAAGCTCTCTGATTACTGAAACTGATGATGTGGAGACTGATTCTCCACTCTTTCACTCTTGAATAACTGAAATCTACCCGATTTCATCAAATGGAGCTTTTGAGAAAATGATAAACTGTCTCTGGAATCAACTTATCGACCCTTGCTAAGATTGACGGAGTCATGATGCAAATTATTAAAATTTGCATAACAACAATTGTAATCTGCAGAAAACAAACTTTTTATACACTGATCAAACTTCCAGAAAGACTTAAAATAACCTTCACCTTGCAAAATGTTTCCATGGCGAATTCGACCATTCTGAAACCAACTTTTTCCCATGTTGAACTGTGTGTCCTCCTTGCTTGCACTGCTTTGATTTGACACTTCATTCACTGCATTGGCTGACCCAAAAGGTAATTTGCACAACATAACATCATCTTCTTTCAAAGACAAACTGTTATTAAACTGAGACATATCATTAGCAACATCATAAAAAGGCGAATGCTCAAAATTTGGTAATTTCAACATTAACAAAGTTAGACTTTGACTTGCATTAACCAGTCTCTTCAATTGACTTGCATGGAGTAAAGAAGATTCCAGCTTCTTCTTGTGAGCTCTCACAATGTACTCTTTACCATATTTGAACAAGTGATACTTGTTTTCATGGCGATGAAAGATAGCCTTCCTGTCAAATAAATAAGGACTTCCCAAAACAATACCTGAGATATCAAGCGGCACCACATCAAGTTCAATTGTGTCAATAAAGTGTGCAGTTATTACAAAACGCAATATGCACTTCCTTGAGACTTGCAAGTTGGAATCCTTGCATATCCACCCAAGTGGATAAGGCTTCGGATGTGGAATGGTCTCAAGTTTAAGCTACTTGACCAAGTTTTCAGATATAAGATTCGCTTGTGACCCACTGTCAAATAGTGTGTCAATTTTGGTATGTTTTGAAATTACCCTCACATGGAAAAGCTCTATCCTCCTCTTTTCTTCATGAGTATCTTTGTGACAATTCAAAGAGCTAGAACTAGGAGTTGTGTCTTGCACCACTTCTTTCCCCTTAATTTTCTTTAAAACCATGGCTATGCTTTTTGTCTCATCTCCTGAGTCTGACCCTAAGTCTTGCTCAACTGTTGCTACAGTTTTCTCCTTTTCTTTGGTCTTGTTTTTGTTCTTGAATTTTTCTGGTTTTAGTTCAGGATGAAGCTTCCAACAATGATCTTCATCATGACTTGTCTTTGAACAGTTCTTGCAAAAGAACTTTCGTTTTTCTTTTCTTGAATTTGCAACTCTCTTCTTTCCTTTGTTTTTGAAATTACTATCCTCATCAAAAGTATTCTTTCCTCTAGCTTCTAAATGTGTAGCCTGCACATAGACTTCATCTAAGCTGGTAGGATTGAACATTAGAATAGTATGTTGCAGATAATTGTGCAAACCTCCTATGTATTTTAACAAGGTGTCTTGACTTTGTAAGTCTACTCCAAGTAGAAGTGCTCTCCTTCTAAACTCTTGGGTATAATCTTGCACATTTTGACCCTTAAGTTGCCTAAAATTTTGCCAATTCATGATTTCTTTCTAAATATGAGCAAGAGGATAAAAATGTTTCTTAATAGCAGTAATAAACTCATTCCAAGTTAGAGTTATCTTACCATGCTTTTTAATTTCCTCCCTTGTCTTGGATTCCCACCAAACCAAAGCTGCTCCATCCATTCTCAAAGAGGCTAATTGGATTTTTGTGTCATCATCATGCAAATTCTGAATTCTTAGATAGACTTCCAACTGTCTAATCCAGTTATCCAATTTTTCTGCATTCACATCACCATTAAACATCGGAAACTCAAACTTCACATCAAGCTTTAACAAAGGATTTTTAAGAGATGTTTTTGTTTTGTGTGACTGATTAATAGAAGTTGAAGAGGATGATGTGGAGGAAGAGGATGACGATGAAGATGAAGGATCACCATTTCCTCCATTTCCTTTCTTAGACTCATCCTTGTCTTTCTTCCCTCCTGAAGAATCTCCTTCTTCTTTTTGGTTTCTAGACCCTTCTCCAGCAATCCTATCATTTCTCTCCTGGTATAGGATCCTAACCATCTCAGTCATGTCCAAGAAATATTTTCTAAAGACTCTTTCTTCTTCCTTGGAATCCATTTCCTCATGTACTTCTCCTTCTCTGGAAGACATGTTTGTGGCTGATTCTAAGGCTAATGAGGATGAAATGGAAGGTGGAGATAATGGCACCCTAGCCCTCCTTGGTCGAGGATTAACTTGTGCTCTAACCAATTGACCTTCCCCTCTTTTCAATTTCAGCCTAGTAAGCATCAAATTTTGCAGAATAAAACAATCTTCTTGCACAAATTTCACAAACTATTAAGCAAAACCTAGAGCTCTGATACCAATTTGATATGAAATTGTGTGAACAAAGTATTTCTTATACATAGATTGACAGTAGGGGCTTTTACTGGTTATTTCACCTTTACTAGAAAGGATGAAACCAGAAGCTTCTGGCCCTTTTACTGGCTCTGCCTAAAGAAATATAAGGTAAACACTAAATAGATCTGATCAATGAAAGTATTTGTTTATGTGCAAAGTATTCATTAATCAAAATTTTATGTGTGAATAAGCAATTTCAAGTATTCTGCAATGGAAGTAATGTGGTTTGAAGTGAAACTAATTAGTTGTGATCACTGTATAAGTCTGATTGGGAAAAGTGGACTTATGAAAAGTTACTTTTTAATGTAGTAAAATCTGAAATATAATAGCAAAAATGCACATCATAACAGTAAGCATTTGTTTAAGCAGTTCACCCCTCTTTTGGGCTACCTCTGCTGGGTCCAAAAGCCTCCAAATAGGCTTTTCCCTCTTTCATTAATGCTCAAATTAAAAATTACACTGTGTAGAAAGCCTCAAAAGGAAAAATTAGCTGCAAATTCAGAAACAGAGGACCGAAATCAGTATAAATCGACTATTCATTCACCTCCAATGGATGAGTATAGTCCAACACAGCTGATCTTTCACCAAGCCCTGGTGGCTCCACAACCAAAATCGATGATAAAATCACTGATAGACCGCCCTAATGGCTCTGCAACCTGTCCCAACAGCTCCAGATTGCTTCAATACCCCCAAATCAAAAAAAAATTCGTCCCAAATGGACTTCCCTAACCAAAGTTATGGCTAACTGAAGTTTTGCCTAGTTAGGGCTAGAAAAGCTCCACCAAAAATAGTGGAACTCCAGATAAGTCCGCCAAAATAGGGCTTAGCGCTAAAAATGGCACTCTGCCATACTTCCGCCAGTCGGGGGGGGGGGCTAAAGAATAGGGCCACGTGACCGCACCCTCCGGAATACGTTGAATGGACGTTGAGTTTTAATCGGCATTGGTTAAGGTTTTAAACCATATATATTAACCCCCGGGCTATAAACACGTGACCATAACCCGACTCTGTGCACCGACCGTTACGCTCTTGGTTCCGATGCCAGGGTCGTATGTGGAGGGGGCTGGCCCCCTTTCGGGCTCCGCCCAAACAAAACATACAATTTAAATAAAAGTTGAATGCGTAGCTTATTAAGAACTACAGCTGTGGCCCAATGGCCGGTCCGTTGTGTTGTCTCCGCCCCAACCCAGGGTCGAACCCTGCCGCGAACATAACAAAACTTTTTAAACCGCCATTTCATTTGAATCTTGGGGCCACGTGGCGGCCTCCAGGCTGGCCACTTGGCGCCCTTTCATTGGCTGCCTGTAGAATATTCCGCAAAATATTCTATGGAATATTCTACAAAATATTCCCAGAATATTCTGTGGAATATTATTTTTTTAATAAAAAAAATTTGTAAAGTCAATTTTGGCCATTTTTTTTTACTGAAATTGGAAAACTTCAAAGCTGAATAACTTTCTCATACGGCGTCGGTTTTCAGTGTCGTTCGCATCTACATGATCATTTTTCCGAGCTCTTTCCAGTCGTTCTGGTTTGGACCACTTCTGAGCAACTTAATGTTTGAGCATTTTTCCACAAAGGACTTGATCTCTTGATCACTCATGTACTCAGATATTATTGTATAAGTCCTGGTTGTTGGCCAAGGCACAATATGTATGTGGGATCCATTATCTTGTTTTTTATCTTGCCCACGTTATGCCAGCATGTACTATAGAGTTCAGTCCCATGTTTGATGGATGCTCCATTATTCTTTGTACTTTGTTATCTCGGTGGGCATAGGTATGCCTTCCCCACCTCATGTAGAACAGGTACTCACTCATAAAAGAGACTTGTCACACCTATAAGTCTCGCCTCCTCAAGGTCTTGTCCTCTCGTGCTTCAGTCCGCCTTACATTTCTCTCTCTCTGACTCCCCTTCAGTGTCTAGTGATTGTGTTCTTACAACGTACTTCAGTCACACGATTAGCTCATAACACTCGCACGTTGGGGGAAATCTGTTATGCCAATTTTTGGTCATCTAACCTGTTAATATTAGATGGACTAAAGTACACCATGTAAGACCAATTTTACCATAGTAAAATTTCTCCCACTATGAAAAATAATTTAATTACCCATAGCTTATTAAGTTATTTCTGGTCTAAATAGGAAACCCCATGAGAAATAATTAAATAAATCCTTATTTGTTTGATTTTCCTTAAGGGATAATTAATTAAACCATTATTTAATTAATATTCCTGGTCATATTTAATCCAAAACAGGAAAATTAATTAGATAAATCACTATTTGTCTTATTATTTTCTAAGAATAATTTATTAAATCATTATTTAATAACATTCCTTGTTAAATTTGACTAAATCATTTACAAATAATTGAATAAATCATGATTTATTTAATTATTCTTTAACCATATTCTTAAAATAATAAATAAATCATTTATTTATTTATTTATTCTAAATAAAAGGATTTGACTAAATCTAAATTCATTTTCCCTCCAACAAAAATAATAAAATATTCCATAAAAGTTGGATCTAGATTTGGTTAATAAGATTTTAATTCTGCACCAATATCTAGACTAACTCAATATTTTGTTATAAATAGAAGGGTTTTCCATTCATTCACTACCTTCTTTTGCCTAGAGATCACTCTTGATCTGTACTTTTGGTCTGATTTTGATCCTCCCATCATTGTCATGTTTTTCTACTTTTTGCTTGTGAACTCCCTTTGAGTTCCATTTTTGTTTGGGTTTTCTGCACCATCAAGAGAGAGAGAGATCTTAGAACTGAAGCGTTGAGGACATACAAGAATCCATCCCATTGAGGGGGATTGGTAACATCTTTCTATGTTCCCTTCCTAGGTGTCATAATACCAAAAAAAAAAAAAAAAAAAATTGTCTTGTTCATTGGATGCATGGAGCAACTCTTGCTTATTATTTGTTGTTTAATGTCTTTAACTGCATAGATCTGGATTTCTGTAGCATTTATTCTGATCACTAATTGCAGATCTAAGGAAATTGATAGCCACATTTGATGTTAGGGTTGTTTGTTATGCACAACTAAAGTGAGTTTTTTTCGTACGCTTGTGATTAGAAGTCACCTCGAATAGACTTCATATGTGGAAGTTATGACTTCTAGAATTTGACTTACCTTATTGACCAACATAGTACTTAGTAGATACCATATTAGCTCTAATCACTCTTGTGTGGGACTAGTCACTTGTGGAATTTCAAGAATATTCTAGAAGGTCCAAACCTTAACATAATTGATGGTTGAGACATGCAAAAAACTTAATTGTAGATTAACATCAACGTATGTTAAATAGTGAACCATTAGGTTGATAGGGAGTTCCATTATTTAACATTATGTTGGTTCCATAGAAGAGAAAAGCACCAATGAGTGAGATTTGAGAGCATAATAGAGGAAAAAGATGCTTTTGTAGTAGCCATTTATGCCACAATGTCATAAGAAAATCCAATGTGAGTGCTCCTCTAACATGGACATAGGTGAATCAAGGGGATCAAACCAATGAGCTCATGATATTTTATATAACACCATAACATGCTTTTCCAAGTGAGCTACACCCATAGGGTCTTATTTGTTAAAGCCCTTCCCCAAGTGTTAATACTATGTATTGACAATTTATTGTATTTAATAATCTTCAATTAATGATTTCCTGTGGGTATATTTCATAGCTTGTCAATGCTTCATTTACCAATTGAGGAATTGTTGCCATTAGAACATATGTGTTTCATTCTTTTTTTGTGGCTACACTAGAATGCGAATATAGATTTATTGGTTTTACATGTTTACTATGTTGTATTCCACCTATGTTTGGCTTTATAGCTTAGAAAATAATCTTCATTGCCTTGAATTTGTCCTGCTTCGTACTTATTTTATTACGAGGCTAGTTGCATTGCTTAATGTTATTTTTCATGGTTTTGGTTTATGCATTCTCTCATGGTTTTTTTTCCGTACAATTATACTTGTAATTATACTTGTAAGGTTGAATAGTAAATGCCTTCAAACTTTGGTGAACTGTAATAGCTTCTATCTTTCTATTTTTGACTTTAGATTCATGTATGTGTTCTATTTTTATTTTAGGTTTCCAATTTTATTTTCCATCTTCATATTTCATTTGCAAGTAAAGCTTTCACTTCTTTGTTCAAGCCATGTTCATGATGTTCAAGTCATGTTCAATTCATGAACTTAGTGGTCTTTGTCCTTGAGTCTATAACCATTAGCATTTAGAGATGGGATTTGCTTACATAAAATTAGTTAATTCGTGAACTTAGTGGTCTTTGTCCTTGAGTCTATAAGCATTAACATTTAGAGATGGGATTTGCTTAAATAAAATTACTTTTAAAGAAGAATTTGATTGATGAGAATAGATGTGAAATATACTTTAGTTATTATTGGACTCCCATTTGCAATTTGAAACTCAGGCCTTGAAATAAACAAAATTAACAGGTTCTGTAAATACTCAACACAAATTAAATTTTGTTGAGGCGAGATTCCATGTTTAGTAATTAAACCACCACATTACAATTTTGTTATTTTTTCAATCGAATTTAATTTTTATTGGAACATCTTTTTCCATTGATCACCATCAGAATCCTTTTCTTGCAAAGCTTTTCCATAAAAACATATGCTTACATTATACCTATTATACCATCATATCTCTGACATTGTGTCGTCAGGGTCGGAGCGCCAGTGGGCTAGCAGAAACGTTTAAAAACATCCCGCGTTGAATCCGGCAGTGGAGTCCAAAAAGAAAAATGCGGACGCTGTATGCCACGTAACGATAGTCTGCCATACCTTTCAAATGCTCTGTACACAGAGCGGCGGACCTGAAATTTTTCTTCGTATGAATCGTTCCTGTTAATGTGAATTTATTCAACTGCAAACCAGCTGGTTGCATTTCACAAAACATGTCGGAAACATTGTGAAGCCTGCCATCCCGCCCATATCCCGCAATCATAGCATTCTGTGAAACAGCATTTCGTCAAAGATTTTTGGTGCATCTTCCAATCTACTAGCATTCTGCACATATCCCGTTCAGTCATTTCGTCAAACAGTTGACGCGCAAATCACTATTCTATCATTTTGGCCATATACCTTTATCAGAGCATTGGTTGGCACTGCGTTTGTTTCGTGCATTTTGTCAAACACGTCACGTGCATACTGCAAATTCCCATACTTTACATACATTATCACACGTTTGGTTTCCAAAAACAATCCCGGCTCAAACCCGGTTTTGAGTATTGTGGGTATGAACTCCCTTACCCTCTGCAAGAGCTTTCGTGTTTATGGATTTGAACTCTCTTACCCTCCCTGTGCAAAAGCTTTCGAGTTTATGCAGGTCTGCAAGAGGGGAAACATAAATATGAACGCCAATTAAAACTATCCAAAAATTGATTATTTAAAATTATTTCACTTATTAATAATTTTATTAATAATTATTATTATTATTTAAAATTATTAAAAAAAATAAACAAATACTTAGTTACACTGCATATTACATTTATTTAAATAAAATTTGTTTATTATTTTTTATTACAATTAATATGCCATTTTTTCCACAATCACTTTAAACATTATTACACTTGTGTTTGGATAACGCTTAAAATTTTGTTTATTTTTTATTACGACTCGGATGCCAAATTTTCCACAATCACATTAAACCCATTGAGTGACATGATACGTGTTTTTCACTCGGTTTGGAATAATTTGGACGAAGAGTTATATCGTTTTTCACTAATTGCCTATATTTTGCGGTTATGTTAGTTATGAGCATTTACTATACTTCATTAATGAAGTATGATCCATTTGGTTAAGGTGGAAAGTGAGTCTCTTTTTCTATAATGTTTGGTTTGGTTAAGGTGGAGAGTGAGTTTTTTCTTCAGTGTAAAATAGTTGAAGATGAATAATAAAGTTAAATTTTAAAAAGTATTTTTAAAATCTAAAAAATATTTTGTTTTATATATGGTAGGAAAATTTAGTATAATTTAGTGGTCAAATTAGCAACGAAGACAATAATTTTTGGTTGCTATTCATTAATATAAACTGATTCATTATCGTTATTCAAAGAAAACCATATTACTTGGAATAACTAGAAAACCATGTTAGTTATTCAAAGAAAACCATGTTACTTGGAATAACTTCTTAGTGCTTGGGTCGTTAACATGTTTCTTTACAGGCCATTAACCTGTTTCCTTACATTCGACCTCAAGCTCTTAGCCAAGCAAAAGTAATTTTAAAACATACTCTAAATCTTTAATCACATTACCTTTGTTATATTACTTTTATTAACTAATTAAATTTTTGTTATATTAGTTATGAACATTGAATATATATCTATTAATGAAGTATGATTAGCCCCATTTATTTTCCATATTGTGAATGGTTTAGGATTAGTGATAAAGTGAAATCTTAAGAAGTGTTTTCTATAAAAGCTTGTGTGATTTGGAAAGTAAAATCGAGGAAAAATATATGGTTTAAAAAAAACAAAAACATTTTATTTATGCTTAAAAATATTCATTTTCTTTCCATTATAATTTAAATGTATTATATTAAAGAACAAAATGTATATCATCTTTGCACTAATGTCATTGCCTTCTAATGTGGATTGGAATCTATGAGACTTTTCGATGATGGTTATAAATGGAGATCGAGATCCGCGTAAACATTATTGATAGAAGATCTATTAGAAATACAATGGTTGTTAATTTATGCTTTTAAGAATGTATGGGGATAATGTTTAACATGACCTCTATGGTAATATGTGATTGTTACTTTAATCATTATGAAGTTATGTCATGATAATGAGATTGTTTTATTTTAATTTTTTTTATGACGAACCATCTCGTTCACATGTAAAGATGATGGGTTTTTTTAATGTTTTATCATATGATTTCTTTTTCTTGCATTTTACCTAGTTTCCCTAGTTCCATACTCTTAGACATTTACTCTATGCATTATTCATACTCTTCATCTCTTGGTCTACTCTTAATCAAGCCAAAATTATGTCTCTTGCTCTTGCATTTTACCGAGTTTCATATTCTTAAATACCCACTTTATGCATTATCCATACTCATCATCCCTTGATCTACTCTTAATCAAGTCAAAATTGTGTTTCATCTCCTATTATGGCATTTTTTTTAGTATTATATTTCCCCTCATTTGCATTGTGCATCCCTCATATTCCCCATCACTGGTTTTGCTCTTATTTTGAGAAAAAATGAGATGTTGTTCCTACTTAGCCTAAAACATGCAAAGATATTATTAGCATTATAATTTGTCAAATTATGTAGAAATGCAATAATTAATTTTGGGATAATAACAAGAGCATATAGTTACACTACTGTGTAGACTAACATTTAGAGTACACTATTGTGTAGTCAACTGATGTCTGAACTACCTGAATTTGGGTTTCAATGGAGTCAAACAGGGGTGGCAAGTCTACATTACCCAATGAACCTCCTTGGGCTAGGTCCACTTCTCCTTCCTCCAAAGGCTGATATGCCTGACATCCGTCTCCCCTTCCCCTTTGACCTCCCCCATGACGAGGGAAACCTATCTAATGCAACTTGGTTTTGTCAACAATGACTCAGACTTGGCCAAGAGAAAGGAAGTGTTGTGGATGAATTTTGCCTGAGGTAGTCCCCCAAACCCGATGATGCCCTCCCAAGCAAACACAGTGAGACTTTCGCCAAATTATTTCCCCTAGAGTCCAGCTCGGCCAAGCGTGGGACCCCAATCGATAAATGACATTGTGAGGCAGGGGCCACTGGGCCCTGGTTCTACAGATTTGATGTATGAAAGAACAAGCCAGGAGAATAATATGATCCATAACTAGGCAGACTCGAACTGGAGGATTATAAACTTGACTACCACTTTAAAACCCCTAACTCTAAATATAATTCTCCAATCAACTGATAAGCCCCATCCTCACCCTGAATTGATTCTCAACCAGAACATCAGGTGAAGGCGCAATGCATAAATATTAAAGTTCCAAGCATAATAATTAAGAAAATAAATTAAATCTTATTGCGAGCAAGAGCACTTACCTCCCTACTACAACCTGCTAGAGAGAAATGGTATGCTCGCAGTTGGAGGTCCTTTGAGCATGAACATCCGAAGAGAAACGAACTAGTATCCCATACAATGCACCCAATTGCAACCAAAACCCAAATCCTCCACCACTATGAGGGATCCCTCCATACATGTAATGAATAGCTCGGGCCACCAAGGAGTTCATATGCAGAGAAGGAGCCGATATCACCTACTATGTCTCTTTGTCTCATTTTCCTGTGAAAACCGCAAGTCCAATAAACCCGCACCATCCCAATTATACTATACACTGCCTCGAGAAGGTTCGTCAGGCCATTTCCTAACGTCCATCACCTACCACGTTATGTCAAGACCATCGTCACATGGGTAATTATTACTCATATACTCTTCATTGATCTCCTATGTTCTCACCCCATCAGGGTTTTAATATACTAGCATTTGCACCGAGAGGTGCAAAGTAATGTCGGGGAGTGGGGAATGTGTTGGGAAATGTGGAAAACAATAATTAATTGAAATATATGGAAATTTTAGTTTCTATATATCTTTTAAAGAATGTAATAGCAGGTTAAATTTAAAAAGAAAGTTACACTAACATAAAGCAATAGTAACATAATTGTCTAAGAGTAATGGCATAACATAAAGTAACAATAACATAATTGCCGCAGAGTAATGGCATAGTAATGATGGTATCCTTCCTCTTGGTGTGCCCTTCTCATCCTATGCTTTACTATATAACATTTGAGAAGTGGAGAACGTGCGAAGGTGGGATAAGAATCAAAGACAGAAAATGAAAGAAAGGAAACCCTGCATAGAACACAACATTTCAAAACAATTATTGAGCATGTGAAACTCATAACATCAATAAAAAGAAGTGGTTCAATTCAGTGATATACTAGTAAATTGCAAAACATACAACTAAGGTATAATTTCATATTTATCAATTGAATTTCACAACAGTAAGATGTATATAGAAAAATTATATTTAAATTGAATTTCACAATAGTAAGATGTATATTAAAAATTATATTTAAATAAGAAAAGATAAATTAACAAGTGCACAACATTTGAACTTTAAATATGTTAAAAAATCTTTATAAAATATTATTATTGAAATATAGTTTCAAATTAAAAATTATATTTGAATGAGAAAAAATAAATTAACAAGTGCAGAACATTTGAACTTTAAATATATTAAAAATTGTTTATAAAATATTATTACAAATGACATATTTATGGCTAAACTACACTAGAAATGAAAAAATACTTTCAAATAAAACTAAATCAAAATTTAATTAAAATTCTAACTCAATTAGTGAGATTAGTGGTGAGGATAAATATCATAGTGCACTAAGTAGAATACCTTCAAATAAAACTAAATCAAATTTTAATTGAAATTCTAACTCAATTAAGGGGATTAGTGGTGAGAATAAATATCATAGTGCACTTGAGTATCACACAGTTTCAACATAGGTGAATGACAAGAGTTGTACATCACATTGACATTGTACCCAAAAACCTGTAACGAGCGTTACAACTGGAACGTATGTCATGTGCCACATTGACATTGTACCCAAAAAACTGTAATGAGTGTTACAACTGGAATGTATGTCATATGCCAGCTTTATGAAACATAGTGGTTGTGGACAAGTGCACTCTATCCACATAATTGTACCCAAAAACCTGTAACGAGTATTAAAACTGGAATGTATGTCATATGCTAGCATTATGAAACATAGTGGTTGTGGACAAGCGCACTCTATCCACATATAGCCAAGAGGTAAGCAATAGAACCCAAGCAACTTCAAGGATGCTAGGAATGAGCTTTATCCTTGACATTAGAATAGCCTACCAATAAAGATTCCTAAATAACCAAAAGCTAGTCTTTATTGAATTATTACAAGTATGTCCGTCTAAGCATTATAATAATGTAATCAACCACGAGATCAAGTAACAAGATAAAACTGAAACACGTGTTGGAACTTAGACTGATTTGAACGTCTATGATGCAGAAGTCTGATATTAAGCTTGGTCATATTGAAATTAAATTAATTTATAAAATAATGTTGTTGTGCAACTCGATCCAAATTAAGGGCCAATGGTTCACTGATTTCAAGAAGGTATTCACTGTTACTTTATGATCTTTATGATGTACAATGAAATAGGATGAAAATAATTGAAAAGTTGATACTACAAATTTTAAAGAGATATTGATCAAAAACTTTGTGCAAAAACTATATAAAGAATTAACACAAACAATTGTGCCAAGAAAAAAAGCTAATCTGAAATTGTATCACAAATTGCTTGATCACAATTTTGTTGCACAAAAACAACACACGATGACCTCTACAGCTATGGAGTCTGGACTACAAGTCGAATGAAGGAATCTTTCTAGTCACACTGCTATGAAGTTATGGAGCTCCTGCTTGACCATACGAGATCTACCTTTCAATTGAGACAAGTTTCTATGGGTTTCCTCTTCACCAGTTCTCTTCCACATTAATTGCACATTGTGGTATACGAGATCCTTTAATAATAAGGTCAAGGTTCTCAATTCATGTTATGTCATTTGGGTTCGTTTACCAATCTATTCCTCTATGTTTCCTTTAGTAGAAAAATATGCACACAAACAAACTAACAAGGGTGCCATGATTGTAGGGTACATGTAGAGGATGAGGCATCTGGTAGTTTCACTCCCTCCTTTCAAAAATTACAATTCAAATCTTATTTATGAATACGAGTATCACAACTTGGAAAAACTAATCCAAAAACATATCACCTTGAAGAACATAATTTCACATTATGGACAACTGGTCATATTAGTTTTTGCAAAAAATATGGATACTTGTACTTGAGATGATCAGATAATGAACTTTAGAATAATATCAGAAAGCCTTCACTAGACATTCAGTTCTCATTTGAAATGATAAACAACCTATGTTATTATATATTGCAGACACACTCTAACTCACAGAAATCACCTTTATTAGGATGGATTAGACATCAAATTCAGCATATTTCAAAGAAAGGGAAATGAATAACCAAAATTATTTTAATTTCCAGAATTTGCTTATAGAATTATTTAAAAAAAGGGTTTTTACAACACAAAGCATCCCAATTCACATACGATAATTGGGTAAACACCATTTGAAACAACGGAAACAACATTCTATGCTCAACAATCAGGAAGTAGTCAAAAAAGTAAGTTCAACAATACATAAAATATATAATTATGTCCTTTTAAATAACAAAATTATGAACTTTTATATAATTATGTTCCCATTACTTCCATTAAAGGGTATGATATCCACTAACGTGTAGCAACAAACATTCTATCATTCGATGAACTCCTCCATCAGTCAAAAGTTCTCAATTGTTCCCAACATTCCAGAGCCTCCGAGTGTAAAGGAAAGCTTTTTATAGTGGTTACAAAAAATGTGACTTAAATTTGTTCCCATTACCTCTTGATTTAAGAGAATAATATCTGCTAATTTGTAGCAACAACTACTCTATCATTCCACAAACTCTTCATTCAATAAGTTATCAACCGCTCTCAGAATTCTTGTGTTTCACGGTGGGAAGCACATATCTTTATAGTAGTTAAAATAATTGTGGTTTAAATGGGTTCCCATTACCTATTTAGATTAAATGGTATGATATATGCTACTTTGAAGCAACAAAAAATTTATTATTCGATGAACTCCTCCATCAAGCCCTAGGGTTCACACAAACAACCATATAGTTAAAAAGGTAGATAGGATAAACTTAATCAGTATCGAAACTAATAATGCTTTGAGCCCTGTTACTAGAAGGATGAAATAAAAAATGATGTTACAGTGAACTATTTTACAAAAGCAGCAAAGACAAACACCTGGGAAACAAAAGCCTCTGCTTCAAGTGCATGCTTCCCATCGATCCTCAGCCTCATGTCTTCTTCCATGGGCGTGGGTCTGGGGCACATCCTGTTGGTTATCCAGAGAAGCATTTTTCCGCACCAATCCTTCAGGGATTTTCTCCTAATTCCTTCGCACCGATCCTTCAGGGGTTTTCTCCTTATTCCTTCCGACAATATTCTCTCTTTGTATCTTACGACCTACACTCTTCATGAGAAAGAGTGGAAAATCCCTCCGAACATGACCAACCTTGTGACAGTTGTGGCACCTGAAATGGAGCCCCTCGTAGTCCAGGATCTGTATGTGAGAGTAATCCCCATAGACCATATTCATCTCAACACTGAAACCCTCAATTGAATCCAAGTTTACCATGATTTTGGCGACAGTTAGTCTTCCACTAAATTCATAAGATCTATCGGCATCCACAAAAGATCCTAGCTTATCACCGATGAGTCTGAAGATGTCACCTAACCAAAATTCGAGGGGCAATCCTGGAAGCCTCACCCAAACCAAACCATAAGTCAGTTTTTTTCTGCTAGGGTCAAAAAGGGGATTCCACCTATTCATTAATACCGGAGTCGAACCATTGCTCCATGTTTTTCCTAAGACTCAATTGACAACTTCCACATTGTTGAATTTTAGCATAAACCATCCTCGAGTGAGGATCTTTACCACGGACATTTCTTTAAGCTCCTTCCCCCTTTTTGCCCCAATCCATTCATGCAACCTTTCTATAGAAAATTTTCTACCACGAGCTCAACCTACTACTACCTGTTCAGGTGTCTCCATGACTTCTACTAATGCTAAATCCTTAAGTTCAGATTTTACCTTAGTGCTTCCCGTGCGAACTCACCATCTCGTCCCGCTTTTCTCTCGTAGGTCTCAACAGGAGCATTCACATAATTTGAAAGACCCTGAAAGTGAAACCTTTCTGATTCACAGAGAAACCCTAATTTAAAACTTTGCCCAACCTCTATGTGTTGTCAAGCCCAAAACCTCCTTGCGCGCTACCAACAGAAGGAAAACCCAGAAACAATGGCTCAAACCCACGACGGCGCCTCTCTGAATTCTTGGCGCGGTGCTCGGTTGCGCATTCTCTGCGTTGCCTGGAATGTCGTGTCTGATGGGTCTCAACTATGGGGCTTTATCCTTCATTTCTCAACTACAAACCCTCAATATTATGCCCAAATTCTCATACTGTATCACCGATCATTTCCTTTCTGGGGATTCTCCAGGCGTCCTCTTCTTTGGAAATTCTCTTGCTGCAAAATATTTGAATTACATGCCTCTGTATACAATACAACTTCGGCTACCTTATTTCGACAGAGCAGCATACAGGATGAAATCAGAGGGAATTAAGGTTGGAAACAACCTTCTCCCCATCCCCAAGCATGTGTTCCTGCCAGACCACATGGGCGCCGAGCAGAAAATGATCGACTCCGGGTTAGACACCAAAGATCGACGGATATGAAATAACCACTTGTGAATCGAGTGACCGGCTCTTGCCTGCGACTCAACCTTCAAGATGTTTATGGTGACTGGTTAAGGGCAGATCCGGAGAGGTACATGTGAGGTTACATTATCGTAGGATGAAGGTTGTGGTTACATTTGTCAAATTTTTACTAGATAGAAGGGCAATGAAAAAGAATTTTGATTGGGTGGGGTGAACAGTGTTTTCTCACCCCATTCCAGCAAAGATAACGCCTCCGACGTAAAGATAATGCCTACAGCTTAATTAATATATTATAAAAATAAATAAATATTATTTAATTAATTTATATAAATAATAATAAAATACTAGTTAAACTTAAGTTGAATAGTTGTATGATAGGATATTATTCTTTCTCATGAAGTTCTATTGTAATATAATATTAAAAACCTACAATTAATAAGTATACAATGAAAATAATATAATAACATAAAATTTGTAATTAAATTAAGTAGTAACAAATATTTACACAAGTTATTATTTAATTAAAGTACATTAAAATTAAATAAAATAATAATAAATGTTTACACAACTTGTTATTGAATTAAAATTTATGTCAAAAAATTTCAGAATTAATGAATAATGCATTTGGATCTCGTTTTGTTTAAAAAAAATGAGTAGGATTTGTATTAAAATCTTTGCTTGGGCACAACAATTACTTGGGAAGTGCGTTACAATATATTCTTATTCGACTAATGGAACTTCCAAAAAAATTAAGAGAACAACCCCCTCCCAATAAGAGCAGTGAGGAAAAAATCCCAATACTAAGTCTTCTGGTTTTTATTCCTACTGTTACAAAGGACCACGAATAAATTCTAACAAATTTCTTGAAACATAGAAAAATGCAGAAACAATACATTTATACAAATTGCTAAAGGATGACCCACTATTTTACTTGTGGAAGTTAGGACCACATTTATTTCTACTATAATATTTCTTGCTTCTTGTTATTGGTGGGGAGGAACGTTTCTTTTTAAGCACATCTGAATAGGAAGGGGAAGAAGAGGAAGACTTATTCTCAACTACCTTAAATCCATATTTTAGTACAAAGATCTCTACATAAATATTTCCTACTGCTTTTGGAGGGGTCCGATCTTGATATTCTCTGTCATTCAAATTAGGAGGGACCTTTGGAATATGGTTATTTGGCTAATCTTCTTGGGCATCAATATTCTCACTTTCTTCTTTAGAAGCATTCAAGACTTCAAAGTTGTTTATGTAAAGGGGTTCATGTTTAAGATCAACCTTACAAGGCTGTTGTTTTTTACTTTCTTGTGTCTTATGCTTCCTTTTAACAAGAGTGAATCCTTGCTTGTTTTCTATTTTCTCTAGAGGAGGTGGAGTTAGGGAGCTCTGAGAAGCTTAAGCTTTGGACAAATTTTCGCAAAGTGTCCATACTTGCGACATTAATTATATTGGAAAGGAACCTATTTGTAATCCAGATTATGGAGATGAGACCACCCATCCAAATTGAGTTGAATTGTCTTAGGGAGGCCTTTAGAGAAATTCATTTCAACACAAATTCGAGGACACAAATAATTATTCCCGTGTTCCATATCACAGGTAATATATTTTCCAAACTTGTCTCCTATGGCCTTAAAAATTCCTTTACTTGGGATAGGGGCAAAAATAAATCGAATCCACACATGTGCAGATGAGATTTCCATTAATGGATTAAATTCAAGAGACCAATGAGTGAGAAACAAACCTTTGGTGCCCATGAAATAGGAACCTGATTTGTAGAATTGGTCTCTATCTTCATATTTTGTAAAGAGGAATAAATAATATCCATTTTTGCAATAGAAGATGTTCTTGGGATCATAATTTTCCTAGTTTCCAAAGGCCCAGTCTTTAACAACTTCAAGACTTGACCACATACCGGTGAAATTTCTTAGTAACTCATTTTTCTTCAAGAATATCACATTCTCTTTTGCTAAGGAGATAAACCCCATATCCAAAGATGCATTTGATTCTGCTTTCTTCACAAACTCATTTAGGGTGCTCATGGCACCTACATGAAGCACACAACCAACAAAACAACCCAGAAACCCTTGTGACAGTTGCTAACATGCAAGCAACTTCTAGCAACACAATGTTTCGATCTTTGCACGAACTACATTCGATCTACACCTCAACACGACGGATCTAAACTCCCTCGCAACCACAAGTAGCGAATGGCGAGTTAAGTGAACTTAGACCTGACATTGAGATGACAATGATGTTTTCTCCGTTTTAAATATTATTACATTCATAAAAAATTTATATTACATACAATAAAGAATTATAAAATGCTCGAATAAAAAAACTAAACCATCTTTATTATGTAAATTTTCCAAATATTTAAGTTATGATATCATTTTTATTTTTTCAATAATATAAATATTTACTTAATTAACAAATGACTAATAATTTATTATTTAATTTATAAATATTATGTAAATTTTACAATATGAAATTATTATATATATATATATATATATTTAAAAATTTTTATTGTGATATTTGAATTAGAAGGGTCTTTTAAACTCCACATACACGCATACATATATATTTACTTTATGACCTTTAAAAAAAATGTAAAAGATGTCTCTACAACCTATAAAAATGTTAAAGAAATATTAAAGAAGATAATAATATATTTAATTTTTAATTTTAATGGAGATAAAAAAATGTGTAAATTAATATATGGTATTTCATTTTATTGTTATTAAAATTAATTAATTATATATATATAAATAATATTATGAGTCGGTCTTTTACTTGTGTGATATGGATCGATTCCAATGACTATTACTATAATTTTTAAGTGAACAATGTCATTCAAATAAATAATTAAAAAACTAAAGCAATTTAAAATTTAAACTTAAAATCTAGTAAAATATATTACTTTATTTTCAAAACTATCACCGATTAAACTACCTAAAAATTATATATATATATATATGAATGATATGATGAATCCCTCTTGTTTAACGCAAACTCTAATAATTAACAAACAAAGTGGTAGATAAATGAAAAGACGCATGCTTATGAATATTATAAAGTTTTAACCATTATATAAAATATTGTATAGTAACACCACTATAATTATGTTAAAAGAGGTAAAATCATTACAAAACTTATTAGAATATTTAAAGAACTTATCTAACAAGTTGTCGAAACCTATCCATTTATCCAGTGAAATTAAAATTAAAAAAACATATTTATACTTTGTACGTTAGGACACTTAATACGTAGCTTATTTATTGTCATAATGACCGAAAATGCAAAAGTCATTGCTTTCACTTTCGCATGGTATAGAATAAAAAAAAAATACATATATATTATTTTATCCATATATCTTATGGAGGATAAAGTATTTATCCTTTGGCCAGGAAATAAAGGGGTCCATCTTGGATAAGACATCACTCTCGAAGAGGAGACACGATGCTACTTTGAGGATAGCTCGGTTTTTAAAAAATTTTTGTTGGATTTTTTTATAAGTTGAGAAAAAATATTTATTCGTGAAGTATGCATATTATGTACTATAAGGTACATGTTAAGGCCTATTTAACCATTATCATTCTTTCGAATATAAAATCATTTAAAAAATGAAATGTTTATTATAATGGCTTTTGTTGATTGTGTAATTTAAATAATGTTATTATCCTTGTCGCAAGGCAGAGGATACTCGTATTCGATTCATGGTCAAACTATGAATTAATGGGCTGGTTGACAAAAATCAAATAACTATTTATAATGTTTAACATTATAAATAAAATTAATTTATTTATTTTTTAAATATTTTCAATTTATTTATTTTTGTTGAATAATATTGAGTCTTATTGTTTCATGATGATTTGCGCCGTTGATTAGGTTGACAACTTTGAGTGTTTGTACTGGGTTTTTACGTTAGTCATTGCCCACTATTCTATGGAGAGTACGAGCAAGTTCTATGTTGTAGTCTTTGTTCATACGCTATTTAACACAACTAAAAGGTTTGTCACGTCAAATTAAAAATCGAAGTAACATGACCCGAAAGCAAGATTTGAAGACAAAGGCAAACAACATTACCTTTTAGTTTTCTTTTGGGTTGAGAAAATAACATTTTTAATAACTGCAATTCTCATTGCATTGCAAGTTTGAACTCAATTGACAGGTTATTCATGTCATTACAGTAGAAAGGAAGAAACAAATGTTGAGATTGAAATCACTCTCTCTCTCAGCCTGCGCATTCTATATCAACACTTGTACTACACATATTATTTACTGAGATAATTGGGAATGGTAATGTACGTATAGGGATCAATAAAGAGACATGGTCACACCTTTAATTTGATATGGAAAAGCTATACGGAACACTACAAAGGAAAATATATGAATTTTGTTGCTAGAATCCTTTTATAAGATTGTGTCCACCTCCTCACTTCATTCAGTAGAATCTTTTGGGGACCTAACACCTCCCAAAATGGGGAGGTGTGATATGGATTTGATCATTATATTGTTTTTCATCCATCTCGATGCTTTCAGAGTGGAAAACGTGGAGGAATCAGCTCGCAAGACCATTTTCACCAGTGGGACCAAGTTTGGTAAAAGGAGGTCTGAAACCTTTCAAGAGTGTTTTTAGGAATCAATGACGTTTTTTAGTGATAACATTTTTTTGCTTTAGCACCACAACTTTTTTTCCTATTCTACACATAGATACCTTTCTAATGACGAAAGAATCATGCCAATGAGAATCCATATGTGAAAATTATGCCACTCACATGTTGACCTTCTTATTTTCACCACCATAATTTGACAAGATGCCACGTCAACCCCCATTATTCATGAAATATGTGCTAGCTCCATGATTGTTATGAAGAGCACTCTAGAAGAGTCTATATTGTAAATAAGGTTAAGATTTGAGGTATTCAAACCTAACCACTAGTAGGCTATCAGATTGTGTTATAACCGAGCCACTAGGAGAATATGGGGTTCCATTTTTTCAAGTGCATTTGTTCCATAGATGGGAAAAAATAATGAAGAGGGATAAGAGGTAGAGAACAAAGAGAGGATGTGTGCACTATAGTGTCCCATGTGCCACATGTGATACTTCTTTGTAATAACAATTATATTTTCATTCAGAGAAAGGGATTGGAGCAACCTCATCTTCCGGTGCTTTTCTCTCAAAAGGGTTTCCCATGTCATGTCGTGTGTCAAATGTCTTTGTAACATTTTATCTTTTCGTTCTCTATTTTCCACATTATTTTAATTTGCATGCATACACTATTAACAATAATCCACAAATCCATAAATCTAAAAGGAAATAAAATTGTAATAGCATATAATTTCATATTTTAAATATAATTTTAACGGATCTGTTGTGACAAACTATCTAGTGGAATATCCATGGTAGTTTACAGATCATGGGTAGTAAGAAAAAATTCTATATGGTGACTCTAAGCCTAGTGCACCTCCGATGAATACCATAATGGAATCAATGAATATTCTTAGCTCTTTAATTCTAATCATAGAAGCCAAATTACCTTCACATCATTATACATGAATATGAAGGACAATACATGAATTTCCCCTTTCTCCTTCCACACATTATTTCTCACATTACCTACTTATGTAATATCCCCACTAATTAATTTTTCTAAGTAAGTTCATATTTTTTGCAATTTTGGCGATGGGGAAGATTTTAGGCAAAAAAATCAGGAAAAAGTGGATGAGGAGACAACACTTGATTTTTTAGAAAAAGGAGGATCCAAACATTAGGAAAAAGGGGAAAATTAACTGGAAGGTGGAACGTGGGGGGCAACTCAAGGAGGGAATTCAAACCCCTTGAGGAAATTAGATGTGGAGAGAAGAGACAAGAAATATAGGTCGAATGGGAGGGTCCACAAGGAGAGAGAAGGGAAGCAAGGATAAATAGAAAAGAGGAGCATCATTGTTGGGATTCTTTTCAATTTTGAAATTGCACTGGTTTTTTCTTGAGCTGCTTAACCAAGTCAACTCGTGTTTCTTATCACAATGGAGTTTTCAAGTGGGAATTTCCAACTCTCTCTTTGATGAACCTAGAATGTCACCCTAGGAGAGTCATTGCCATAATTTGGAGTTGTTCCAGAGTTGATTATAGGCGTGTCTAGGTGTGTCTTGCCATTTCTACATGTTGTTCAAGCACAATGGAGGAAATTCGCACCAATTGTAGAGAAAACTTCTTTGCATACCATATTTCAGGATTTTGGGAGTGATTGCTTTTGCAATTTTGTTGGAGATTTGTGGCGGGTTGCAGGTTAGAATTTGGCTGGGAGAATATTCAAGCAGAATTTGTCCCACTCTGGGCTTGCATAGGGGTCATTAGAAGAGCTTAAGTAGGGGAAAGGAGACAAAGATAATTAAGGATATAAGGGGTTGGAGAAACTAGGGAAATTTGAGGAGTTTTGTAAGGAAATTTTGAGGAGATTTGGGAGAACCCTACAACAATTGTTCAATAGTGCATACAGGAGAGGAGACTGGGAATATTCACACTATTTTGTGGGTCTCTAGGATAGTTGGGTCGGATTTAAACCATTTTTGTGTTTTGTTGGGGTTGTTGATAAAATAAACCAGCTCAATTTGCAGAATTTTATGAGCACATCTGAGGTTGATTTCCTATTTTATTCCCAACAACAAAATTAGTGAATTTTTGGGGCCAACGCAAATTTTGGAGAAAAGAATTTCCAGCACTTGGGAATCAAGATTACAATATGGGTCTCATCTTTTTTGATGTAGTAAGACCATGTTCCTCTATTCCTATTTATTTGTACTCCATTCTGCTCAGAAATAATAACATAGCTAAGATATTTTGATGCATTTTCACGTGTTTTTTGATATATTGTGTGCGTATTGAAATTTGGTTGTTTTTCATAGTACATGTTTTCGTTATTCACTTGATAATTCCATTAGGAGTATTACAGTGGTATCAAAGCATGTTCATGTACAGTGTGGGAGAAAATAGAAGGTGATTCCACCCAAATACCAGGGTGTAGTGTTCCAGAGAGGTTGAGGTAGAGATAGAGGTAGAGGGTGTGGTAGAGGAGGGCTTGACCCCTTTTTAGACACAAAGTTGGATAATATCAGGGAGCACATGGAAAACCAAGAGGGTGACGAGAAGCCAAGACAAGGGGGGTCAAAATTAGGTTATAGATGATTTTTTGAGGGTGAACCAATAAATGTTGAGGGAGTGCCATCTTATGTTGGACATGATGTAGCAGATGATGGGCTTGCAAGTGAAAAAACAATAGGGGAAAGACCACAATGGATAAGCAGATTCCAGAGTAGGTGGAGGAATACACACTCATGAGCATGCATATTAATAGTCCCACACTCATTTGTGTGGCCAGGATAGTCATCCTACTCTACCATAATTTGTGGATGAGCAAGAGAGTGAGAGAGAGAACTAGACCTGGTTTCAGAATTGGTGAACTCTATTAAGACATGGATTGATGAGTTTGAGGGAAGAGACCCTAAGATCTGGAGATTCATTTCCTTTGGGAATTCATCCACCTTAAGGAAAGGTGTAAGGCTAGAGTTGGGACATCTTATAGAGGGGGACAACTGAGCCATGATATGCAAAAGGTGCCAGGGAATGTCACACTTCCCAACTATGATGGGTCATCCAGGAGTTCAGCTAGGGCATGGGTTCAAAAGCTTGACACTTTTTTCCATCTGAACCCCATGTGAGAAAATGATGCTATCTAGTTTTCCACCCTACATTTGGCAAGAGATGTGCAAGAATGGTGATACCATGGACTAATTACACTAGGGAATATTCACATCACCTCTAACAAGAAATTCACTAAAGAGGTTGATTGCGAAGTTTGACAAGAAGGACCCATAGCTACACTTCAGGGAGTTGACACATTTGAGGCAGATCGACAGTTCAGAGGCATACATATTATAATTTTAGAGGTTGGTCGTGATGTGGTCATGATGGTTATAGATATTTTGGGGGCATGCATGATTATGTTGTTTATCGAGGGGCTATATGACCCACTACGTGGATGTGTGAGGGATTATAAGCCTGTATCATTGGTCGATGCCATCTCTAGGACCAAAGATATGATTGACGTAGTCCCCAAGACCAGGGCTCCAGTACCCACCAGATTCACTATTCCCAAAGGGAATAGAGATGCCAAACAATCACGGAGAGATATTTGGCATGGCCATCTTGATGATGAGACTAGGAAGGACCTATGGAGGAGGAAGCTATGTTTCATGTTCCAAGAGTTGTGGGAACCTAGGCACGAGTGCACCAAGGGCAAGGCCCATTACATTGAGGTGTACGTAGATAGTGAGATAGAGGTCAAGATTGAGTAAGACATAGATAGAGGAGATGGAGGATCCCACCACCACCACCAACACCTTAGTGAGGAGGCCTGATTTTTCTGATTAGAGGGGTTATTTCTTCACTTTAGGGAGTTCTGAAGTATTTGACACTATGAATTTAGGGTGAAATTTAGGGAAAACATGTGTTTGTGTTGGTGGATAGTGGGGCTACCCAAAATTTTATTGATGCCCAGATGGTGGAGTGGAGATGTATACACACAAAGGCTTTTGAGGGGTTTTCAATGTTGGTACCAGGGGACAAGACCATGTAGTGTACGAGAAATGTTCCCACTCTAACCTTGACCATGGGGAACTACTCAGTGGCCGATGATTTATTCCTAGTTTATGTGTTAGACACCAATGTGGTGATGGGTGTCCAGTGGCTATATTATTTGGGGCATGTCACTAATGACTGGAGGAAGTTAGATATGGATTTTGTGGGATCAGATGGGAAGTTTTTTATGTTGAGGGGCATGCACTCTTTCCCACCACAAATAATATCAGCCCATTGGATGGAGGCTAACTTACAATGTGGAGATATAGAGTGGGAAATGGAGCTTAAGATTTTAGACATTGGGACCTAGGCACGATAATCACACCCAAATATTATCACACTCTTGGAGAGACACTAGGAAATTTTTGGAGAGATTCCCCTAGGATGCCCACTAGATCGTGGGTTTGAGCACATCATTGAGTTGGAGGAGGGTGTACATGCAATGCTCACTACCCTTTACAAACATCCCAAGGCCTACAAGGATGAGATTGAGAGACCCATTCAAGATTTGTTGGAATTGGGACACATCAGGCCTAGTTCCAGCCCATTCGCTTCATCAGTAGTGTTGTTGAAGAAGAAGAATGAGACCCTCCACATGTGCATAAACTACAAGGCCCTGACTAATAAGGCTTTGAAGAACTAGTACTTGATCCCCCTCATTGATGGGTTGATGGATGAGCTTAGAGGGGCCAAGTACTTCTCCAAGAAAGACTTGCAGTCAGAATACCATTAGTTTGGGTGAGAGAGAAAGATACCCCTAAGACCGCATTCAAGTGCCATTATGGGAATTTTGAGTTCATGTTGATTCCCTTGGGGCTCTCCAATGCACCTGCCACATTTCAGTTTTACATGAACCAGGTGTTCCGCATGCACCTGCGTATTTTCGTGCTAGTATTATTTTACGACATACTTATCTACGAAAAGACTTAGGAGGAGCACCAGCAACACTTGGAGGAGGTCTTGCACATCTTAAAGGAGCAACATTTTTATGCCAAGATGTGCAAGTGTGAGTTAGGTTTGATATAGATGTTGTATCTGGGGCATGTGATAGGGGAGGATGGAGTTAGAGTCCACCATGAGAATATTTGAGCCATTCGTGATTGGCCTATTCCCAATAACGTGAGAAAAATTAGAGGATTCTTGGGCATATGTACCTATTACAGGCATTTCATGAGGGGAGTTACTCAGTTGGATGAACCCCTTACATACCTCATGAAAATGGGTCATTTGAGTATACATACACAACACAGGAGGACTTTGAGCACCTCAAGGTGGTGATGAGCACATGTTTGGTTTTGGCACTACCAAATTTCTCACAACCCTTTGTTTTAGAGTGAAATGCATCTTATGAGGGAATTGAGGTAGTAATGATGTAGGGAGGCTACCCTATAGCATATGAGTGTCAGAAGCTCATAGGAAATGAGAGGTTATATTCCATTTACGATAAGGATATGGTGGCCATAATGCATGCATTGGCCAAATTTCGACAATCCCTGATGGAACATATATTTAAGGTGAAGACTAAACAAAACAATCTTTAGCTCTTTTTAGAGCAGAAGGGGCTTCAGGAGTGGAAAAAAAAGTGGGTTAGCAAGATTCATGTGTATGACTTCGAGATAGAGTATGTCAAGTGAAAGCTTAATGTAGTGGAAGATGCATTATCTAGGAGGCCCACGACACTTTCCCTTATGGATATCACCCAAAACTGGAGGGAGAAACTATTGGTGAAGTAGTCCAAGGATTGAAAATATTGTGAGATCCTAGATGACACATTTGGAGATGATAGGTACAAGGTGATGAATGGTGTGATCTACTATAAAAACATGATCTTCTTGGTGTCAGGGTCATAGATCTGAGAGGGGATTATGCATGCGACACATAATTCACCCATGGTAGGACATCTAGGGTTTCTCAAAACTTACCAGATGATCAAAGAGTGCTTTACATGGAGGGGTCTCAAGGGGGGTGTCTTGAGGCACATGCATGAGTTCCGAGTTTTCCATTGGAATAAGGGGGTGCCATCTCATCCAGCTAGTCTATTGCAACCCCCCCCCCAATCCCAAGAGGAAATGGGAGAGCATATCTATGGAATTCATCATGGGGCTTCCAATATTATAGGGACGAGATTGCATCTATGTGGTGGTTGAAAGGTTGACTAAATTCATCCACCATTAGGGGAATTTTGAGGTCTAAAATGGACATCCTAAGGAAAATGTACAATCAAAATTCACTTTATGAGAGCCAACCACATTTTAGGAGGTGACATCATCCCTAATGGTTGAGGTGGCATTGCTTGAGTTAAAGGTACTTACTTGTCACATTCTCAATGGTGGATAAAAACTCATGGTTAACCATGGTAGTGCTCTAAGTACTTTTAAAGTCATAAAGTAAAATATTCATAATAAATGGCATTTCACACTTTTTGAATAAAATAATATTATTGTCATTTCATATTTCTTGAAAGAAACAATGCATATCCCTATACATTTATTATATTATATTATATTATTTTTATATAGTATATTAATTACATGTTATTATAAATTTAAATAATATAAATTTTAATTAATAGAATTTAATATAATTAAGAATTTATAAATTTATATTTATATTTTATTTTAAGTTATTTAAGTACAAAGGACAATGCATTAGTTGTTAAATGATAATGACTTTTTCTTGAAAAACTCATTCTTATTTATAGTCACATCAATACAATTATTTTATTAATTTTATTTTGGTACAACTTCTAAATTGAATTTAACTATGGTTACATGGATTGTGGTGCAAAAAGTGAATTGCAAATTCATAAATATTATTTTATTGGTTTAGTTATTATTTTATTATTTCCTTAGGAGACCCATTTTAGACCTAAAAATTCCCCTAATGCTTTTCCATCCCTACCTGATATTCAGCTTCGTAGGTGGTTGAGTTATTATTCTAGGAGGTGTTCATGTTACATGGTCTTCCTAATACCATAATTATTGACAAGGATAACATATTTATGGGAGGCTTTTGGAAATACCTATTTAATAAATTGTACACTGACCGGGGCAGGGTTGAGAGGTAATTTGAGGCTGGGGACTTATTGTTTCTCAGAATCCAACCATATAGGCTACATTGAAGCATAAGGGAGTTGAAAAGCCCAAGCCATGTTTTTATGGGCCTTACAAGGTGATCGGGCGAGTTGGGGAGGTAGCGTATCAGCTAGAGCTTCCACTTAGGAGCAAGGTGCACAATGCATTCCATGTCTCTTTCCTGAAAAATTCCTTGGGAAAATAGCTCACCGCTTCCATGGAGTTGCCACCTATGGATGATGAGGCACACTTGGTATTAATTCTAGAGGACATCTTGGAGGTGAGAGAGAGGAAGATCTGGAATAGGGTCATTAGCGAGTTTCTTAGAAAGTGGAAGGATATGCTAGAGGAGGATGCCAAATTTGAGGGAGATCAACAAATATTACTATTGATGATCCTAGTGAAAATTAAGCACCTACACTAGGATGGAGCCTCAAGTTATTTTTAGGTGGAAGTCTATTTTTTAGAATGCATGAGCAAATTCTATTTATAGATGATGTCTATTTATATATAGTGAGCAAATTCTATTTGTAGATGATGCTCTATTTTTATATTTATGTGCAAAGTATATTTATAGATCACATGTCTATTTATAGAATGCACGTCGACTATTATTATCCCTTAATAATAGTTGGACAATAAACATTAATCTATTCTCAATGAGCACTTGGAAATAATTAACTGAAGTGTCAAATCAGTTAGCTAAGTGAATTTTGAGTTGAGTGGTTGGTTGTTGGGAAATGAAAGTGGACTTAGTTGTAACTGAGTGATTCAAAGTTGTAACAGAGTTGGATGTGTAGTTATGTGAGTTGTAAAATAGTTTAACTCAGTTAAGTGAGTTAAACTCAGTTGTGTTAATTGTAGTTGAACATACACTAGTGAGAGATCAATGAATTAATTATTTAATTAATTCACAATCGGTGGTCTTACATGCAACTGAAGATTTAATACTGTTAACTACATGCATGTCAGATCCAGCTGAGGTCAAGTTGAGAGATATGTGAAAGGGACAGTTTGACTATCAATTATGACATTAGTGGGTGCACTCATGCAACCACACACACATTGGATGTGCCCATGAGGATTGCACAGTTAAGGCAAGCAATATCTCATTATTTTAGGGATTGTTATCAGCAAGGATTGCGCAGTGGAGGTAGGCTGTCTGGAGGCAGTAAATTGGCGCATGTATTTGCCAATTTTTGTATGATAGTGTGAGACGATTGTATATTGTACTGAGAACTCCTGGATTAGAGTTTTGTAGGAGATTTTTTCACGATCCATGATATATACATAATATATGATAGTGGGGTTTTTAGCTTTATGATTTCTCGATAAAAACATCCGTGTTATGTGTGATTGATCTTTCTTCATGTGTTTGCAATTGGTGATCATGTTTTAAATTTCCGCAATAATTTTTTTGTAGAAGAGATTCTGTATTTAACAGTGGCTTATAATTGTTAGATCAGGAGAATCTAGGCAATAAATAATTTATATTAAATTTATACATGGTATCAGAGCACAAAAGATTGCAATTTTGAAGCAGTAGCTGAGTTTGTTGGTGGAAACTATTCAAATTTTCTGCAAGAATTTCTTGGTGTGACAGTTGAGTAAACATCGAAATGGATTTCAATGGCTTGCGGCTAGAGTATGCACTCCGGGGGGGTAGCTCGAACTACATTTCCTGGAACGGCATGATGGAGGTGGTGCTTGAAGATAATGGCTTGAAGGAATTCATCGACAGTGATGTTCCTAAGCCCACTTCGACAGATGCTACATTACTTGATGCATGGAAAAATAAAGTAGCGAAGGTGTGAAGGATTTTGTTGGAAGGTGTACGAGACTACATTGTCTCAAGCCTTCATGGGAAAGCCACTCCATATGCTATGTGTAAGGCTTTGATGGATCTTTTCCAAAGTACCAGCGACCATAGGAAATTGGTGTTGAAAGATAAACTCAGAAAGATCAAGATGGAGAAGGGAAACAATATTCCAAAGTATCTCACAAAGTTTGTCCAATGTCGGGATGAATTGGGGAGTGTGGGAATCACTGTTGCTGATGATGATTTGGTGATATTGGCTCTCTTGGGACTTCCTAAGAGTTGGCACAGTTATGAAGGCTCTATCAATGGACGAGAAAAAAATTCCAGATTGGGAATGACTGTGGTCAGATCTAGTGCAGGAGTAGTTCAGGTGGAACACCAGAGATGGCTCTTCATCAAAGCATGATGATGAAGAGGATTTTTCTTTGGCTGCCAAGGCAAGGAAAGGGAAGGGGAAGGAATTCCATTCAAAATATGAGTCTAAAGGCAAGAAGCTGGATTTGTCCAAGGTGAAGTGTTTTCACTGTCACGAACATGGGCATATCACCACTAACTGCCCACAGAAGAAGAAGAGCAAGAAGGCTACTAGAGCTGTAGCTAGTGAGGCCCTTGCCTTGCAATTTGAACTTGATTTTTCTTTGATCGCATGCATGGTGTAAAGTGCATTGGGATCAGTGTGGTATCTTGATAGTGGTGCTTCCTTCCACACGACGGGAGATAAGGAGCTTTTCAGTGACTTGGAGGAGAAAGATCTCCAAATGCATATATAGATTGGTAATGATGGATGATACAGTGCAACCGACGTTGGTACCATTACCTTTGAGAGGGATTCAGGTAAACCATTTCAATTGAAAGATGTTATGCATGTTCCAGGTCTGAAGAAAAACTTGGTCTCAATTGCGATGTTGGAGGACAGAGGCTATGACATTGGTTTTAGCAATGGAAAATCTTTCCTGTGACATAAAACAATGGGTCAACCCAAGAGGATAGGGATTCGAGTTAAGAATCTCTACAAGCTAGAGGTAGATGGATGCACTTCCATGATGGGCAAGGCAGAAAAAGTGGTGAGATGGGATGAGGGAGAATTATGGCACAGGAAATTGGGCCATCTTCATCATGTAACCTTGAAAGTCATGCCGCAAATATGTACTAGACTTCCAATGGGAACACTTGCTCAGTTAGATCAGTGCAAGGGTTGAACCATGGGGAAGTATGTAAAGTCCACCTTTCATGAAAAGGAGAACTGTGCTTCGGTGATCTTTGAGAGAGTTCACACAGACGTTTGTGGACCATTCTTGGTTTCTTCAACAACAAAACACAGGTATTATGTTATTTTTGTTGATGACTTTTCTCGTAAATGCTGGATCTTATTCATGTAGAAGAAGGATCAAATGTTATCAATGTTTTGTGAGTTTAAGGCATTGGTGGAGAAAGAGTCGAGGAAGCAATTGAAGGCTCTGAGGAGCGATAATGGTGGAGAATACATCTCTAACGAATTCAAAGAATTATACAGCAAAGACGGAATTCGAAGAGAACTCATAGCGCCTCATAACCCACAAAAAAATGGGGTTGTGGAGAGGAAGAACAGAATGATCGTGGGTGCAGCATAAGCAATGCTACATGATCAGGGCCTACCAATGCATTTGTGGGTGAAAGCATGCAATGCTATGGTTTATGTGCAAAACCATTGTCCTCATAGAGTACTTAGCATGAGTACACCTGAAGAAGCTTTCACTGGTAAGAAAACTGGATGTTTCACACTTTAAGATTTTTGGCTCATCTGTTTATGTTCATGTGACCAAGAATGCCAAGAAGAAGCTGGAGCCGACTGCTGAAGTTGGGATATTTGTGGGGTACCCAGAAACACCCCATAATTATTGTGTGCATTTTCCTAATAGTAAGATGACTATTATGCGACGGGATATAAAATTCGATGAGGGGAAAGCCATGCGGTTGTCGCCTCAGAGGAAGATAGACTTGCATGCAAAGGAGGAACTGTTGGTTCCCAAATATGAGTCTCTAGATGTGGATCAGCCATAGGAGGAGGTTCATAGAGTGGAGGAATCCACTCACGCAGAACCAAACATCAGAACTGGCAGAAGGTGTACCACAAAATTTGATAGGTTAGGACTTGATGCCGCACAAAATGTAGGAGCCTCTACTTCAAAATGCAAACAAAGATGTTGAGATTCAACAATATGATGACCTTAGTGAAAAGTAAGCACCTTCACTAAGTGGGGCCCGCAGGCTATTTTTAGGTGTATGTCTATTTTTCGACATGGTGAGCATATTTTATAAGTTGCAGGATGCTTTTTGTAGATGGTTGGTCAAATGTGAAAAATAAATGAAATTCTATTTTAGAATATTGGGCGAAGTCTATTTATAGATTGTTAATCTAAAAATAGATGCATGTCGATTATCATTATCCCTTAATAATAATCCGACAGTAAATATAAACTTATTCTCTTGGAGCACTTTATTTCAGTGAACAAATTTGGCAAATAAGTGGGCTGAAGGAATTACGCAATTCCTAGGGTGGATGGTGACTCATGCATGGAGGAATCAGTTAGAACTAAAGTGGCAAAGTTGTGATAGAGTTGGAAGAGTAGTTATGGGAGTTGTTATTTAGTTTAACTCAGTTAAGTGAGTTAAACTCAGTTGAGCTAGTTGTATATAGTTCAATTGAAAGATACACTTGTGAGAGTTTAGTGAATCAATTAGTTAATTAATTCACAACTAATAACTCACCTACAACTGAAAAAATACAACAATTAACTACTTGCATGTCAGTTCCAGTGGAGAACCAGTGGAGAGATAGGTGAAAGGGTGAGATGGACTATCTGTTGTGACTATAGTGATGCATTCAATGCATCTGACACACATTGGAGATGCCAATGAGGATTGCACAGTCAAGGCAAGGCCAATTCGAATTCATTCAGGGGTCTTCTTCAGCAGGGATTGCGCAGTGGAGGCAGGCTATCAGGAGGCAAGAAATTGGTGCATAGATATTTAAATTTTTTGCATGATAGTGTGTAATGATTCTATATTGTACTGAGAGCTTGATGTACTAATCTTTGTATGATATTGTTACATGATTCCATTGATATACATAATATATGATAGTTGGGGTTTTTAGCTTTAATATTTCCCGTTAAACAATTGTGCTTATGTGCAATTGATTTTCTTCATGAGTTTTGCAATGGTGATTTAATTTCCGCAAAGAATTAAGTGGAAGGATTCTGTATTTAACATAAGATTAATTTGTTAGATAAGGAGAATGCGGTAATAATATCAGTATTAATAAATTTATACATGGTATTAGAGAAGTGTTAATCACTGTAGATTGCAATAGTGAATAGGTGTTGAGTTTTGTGCTGGTGGACAATTCGAATTTGCTGCAGAAATTTCTTGGTGCGACAGTTGAGTATTCATTGAAATGTCTTTCAATGGGTTGCGGTTGGAGTATGCCATTGAGGGTAGCTCAAACTACATATCCTATAAGGAAATGATGAAGGTGGTGCTTGAAGATAATGGACTGAAGGAGTTCATCGATAGCGATGTTCCTAAGCCTACTTCTAGTGATGCTGCATTACTTGACACATGGAAAAAGAAGGTAGCGAAGACAAGAAGGATTCTGTTGGAAGGTGTGAAAGAATATATTGTGTCAAGAAATCATGGGAAAGCCACTCCATTTGCAATGTGGAAGGCTTTAATAGATCTTTTCCAAAGCAGCAACGACCATAGGAAGTTGGCGCTGAAAGATAAGCTCAAAAAAATCAAAATGGAGAAGGGCGACAATATTCCAAAATATCTCACAAAGTTTGTCCAATGTAGCGATGAGCTGGGAAGTGTGGGGATTACAGTTGCATATGATGACTTGGTGAGCTTGCCTCTCCTTGGGCTTCCGAAGATTTGGCATAGCTACAAAGAATCTGTCAATGGATAGGAGAAACTGTCGTATTGGGAGCGACTTTGGTCGGATCTTGTGCAGGAGGAGATAAGTCAGAATACCAGGGATGGCTCTTCATCGAATAATGATCATGAAGAGAATTGCGCTTTGGATTCCAAAGCAAGGAAAGGGAAGGGGAAGAAATTCCATCCAAAATCCGAGGCTAAAGGCAAGAAGCTGGATTTGTCCAAGGAGAAGTGTTTTCACTGTCATGAACATGGGCATCTCGCCACTAACTGCCCACAGAAAAAGAAGAATAATAAGGCTGCTAGAGCTGCAGCTGGAGAGGCGTTAGCCTCACAATTTGAACTTGATTTCTCTTTGATCACATGCTTGGTTCCAAGCACAATGGGATCGGTGTGGTATCTTTATAGTGGTGCTTCCTTCCATATGACAGGAGACAAGGAGTTGTTTAGTGACTTGGAGGAGAAGGATCTCCAAATGCGTATAGAGATGGGCGACGATGGTAGATACAGTGAGACCGGCATTGGAACCATTACCTTTGAGAGGGAGTCAGGTAAACCATTTCTGTTGAAAGATTTTATGCGTGTTCCAGGTCTGAAGAAGAACTTGGTCTCAGTCGCTATGTTGGAGGAAAAAGGTTATGACGTTGTTTTCAGTGATGGAAAAGCTTTCCTGTGACATAAAACAATGGGTCAAACCAAGAGAATAGGGATTCAAGTTAATAATCTATACAAGCTGGAGGTATATGGTTGCGTTGCAATGGTGGGAAAAGTAGAAGAAGTGGTGAGCCGGGATGAGGGCGAATTATGGCACAAGAGATTGGGCCATCTTCACCATGGCGCCTTGAAGATTTTGCAACAGATTTATATAGGACTTCCCAAGGGTACTCTTGCATAGTTAGATCAGTGCAAGGGATGTAGTATGGGTAATTTTTTGAAGAAAACCTTTCATGAGAAGGAGAACCGTGCTTCGGTGATCCTGGAGAGAATTCACATAGACGTGTGTGGACCTTTCTCGATTGATTCAACAGAAAAACAGAGGTATTATGTTATTTTTGTTGATGAATATTATCGTAGATGCTAGATCTTCTTCATGCAGAAGAAGAGCAAAACATTCTAAAATTTCTGTGAGTTTAAAGCATTGGTGGAGAAGGAGTCGGGGAAGCAAGTGAAGGCTCTGCGGAGCAATAATGGTGGTGAATATATATCGAACGAATTCAAATACTTCTGTAGTAAAGAAGGAATTCGAAGAGAAATCATAGTGCCTCATAACCCACAGCAAAATGGGGTCGCTGAGAGGAAGAACAGAATGATCATGGGTGCTGCATGACTAGGGCCTATCGATGCACTTGCGGGTGGAAGCATGTGACACTGCGGTTTATGTGAAAAACTATTGTCCTCATAGAGTACTTGGCTTGAGTACACCTGAAGAAGCTTTTACTGGTAAGAAGCCTGATATTTCTCATTTGAAGATTTTTGGCTAATCTGTTTACATTCATGTGACAAAGGACACAAGGAAGAAGTTGGAGCCGGCTACAGAAGTTGGGATATTTGTGGGGTACACAGAAACACCCCATAATTATCGTGTGTATTTTCCAAACAGTTTAATGATTGTGGTGCGACAGGATATAAAATTAAATGAGGTGAAGGCCATGAAGTTGTCGCTTGAGAGGGAGCTACACTTGCATGCAAAGGAGGAAATTCTTCCCAAAGATGAGCCTCTAGATGTGGATCAACCACAGGAGGAGATTCATGGAGTGGAGGAGTCCACTCATGTAGAACCAAACATCAAAATAGGAAGAAAGTGTACCATATAAGCTGAGAGACTGAAGCTTGATGCGGCACAGAATTTAGGAGTCCCTACATCATAGCGTAGACAGAGACAGTCACCTGAACGATTTATTGGATACATGGCTCTTATGAGAAAGTGTGTCGTGATAGAGCCATCTTCTTTTGAAGAAGTAGTGCAGGAGCCCACATGGGTAGATTCCATGGTGGAGGAGTATGAATCCATTGTTAGAAATAGTTCTTGGGATATTGTTCCAAGGCCGGTGGGTAAATAAATGGTAGGTTCAAGATGGATCTACAAGGTAAAGCAAGCTGCTGATGGGAACGTTGAGAAGTATAACGCAAGATTTGTTGCCCGGGGCTTCTCACAGATCGAGGGGATTGATTATGAAGAAACCTTTGCACCTGTCACACGGTATTCTTCCATAAAGACCATCCTTTCTCTCTCAGCATAGATGGGTTGGCACATTCATCAGATGGATGTGAAGACTGCATTCCTTAATGGTATCATTGAGGAAGAGGTGTACATTGAGCAGCCTAAAGGATTTGAGATCTTTAGCTGTGAGTCGCATGTGTGCAGACTCAAAAGAGCGTTGTATGGGCTGAAGCAAACACCACATGCTTGGTACACACGGATCGACAACTATTTCACTGGACTTGGCTTCACCAAGAGTGAGGCGGATGCAAACCTGTACCAAATTGTGGTGGAGGGTAAGATTTTAATCATTGTTCTTTATGTTGATGATTTAATACTAACGGGTGATGAGCAGTTGATACACTCATGCAAGGCATAACTTGCAAAGGAGTTTGAGATGAAGGATTTGGGCCTCCTTCATTATTTCCTTGGATTGGAAATATGGCAGCGAGAAGGTGAACTATTTGTGTCTCAAGGAAATTATGCTCGAGATATACTTGTTAAGTTTCACATGGAGGATTGCAAGCCCATGGATACTCCTCTTCCAGGTAATTGGAGGAAAGAGGAAGCTACATCAGAAGAGGTAGTGGATGCCACTGTTTATCGACAGTTGGTGGGCTCGCTCATGTATTTAGTTAATACAAGACCGAACATATGCTATGCAATTAACCAACTTAGTCAAGTGATGGTTAAGCCTACAAAGCTCTTTTGTAAGGTAGGAAAGCATGTCCTGAGGTATCCCAGGGGCACATCTGAGTATGGATTATGGTACAAACAGACGGATAAGGTGAAGTTGCATGGCTTCACGAATGCAGATTGGGCAGGCAGCCCAACGGACAGAAAGAGCACATCAGGAGGGATTTTTCAATATCGGATCTACAACAGTTTCTTGGTATAACAGGAAACAAAGATCTGTGGCACTCAGTTCAGCGGAAGCAAAATACATGGCAGCAAGTCAAGCTACATGTGAGGCTATCTCGATGAGGAAGATCCTGGTCGATTTGTTCGGTTCTCATTTATATCCTACAGTGATACATTGTGATAATCAGAGTTGCATTAAACTCTCGATTAATCCTGTTTTTCATGATAGATCTAAACATATTGATATCTGGTATCATCATATCATAGATTGTGTGCAGCGGAAGATCATGTTGCTTCAGTACATTCCTACAGAAGATCAAGATGCAGATATTTTGATGAAGGCGCTCAACAGGAGAAAATTCAAATACCATAGAGGCAGGATCAGGGTGAAGGATAATCCCTATCTTGTTGAGAGGGAGTGTTGAGATTCAAAAAGATGATGAGATTAGTGAAAAGTAAGCACCTTCACTAAGTGGGGCCCACAACCTATTTTTAGGTGTATGTCTATTTTTAGACATGGTGAGCATATTCTATAAGTTGAAGGATGTTATTTGTAGATGGTTGGTCAAATGTGAAAAATAGATGAAATTATATTTTTAGAATATTGGGTGAAGTCTATTTATAGATCGTCAATCTAAAAATAGATGCATGTCGATTATTATTAGCCCTTTATAATAGTTCAACAATAAATATCAACTTATTCTCTTGGAGCACTTTATTTCAGTGAACAGATTTGGAAAATCAGTGGGCTGAAGGAATTACCCAATTCCTAGGGTGGTTGGTGATTCGTGCATGGAGGACTCAGTTAGAACTGACGTGGAAAAGTTGTGACAAAGTTGGAAGAGTAGTTATGGGAGTTGTTATTTAGTTTAACTCAGTTAAGTGAGTTAAACTCAGTTGAGCTAGTTGTATCTAGTCTAACTGAAAAATACACTAGTGAGAGTTTAGTGAATTAATTAGTTAATTAATTCACAACTAATAACTCAGCTACAACTGAAAAAATACAACAGTTAACTACTTGCATGTCAGTTATAGTGGATATCCGGTGGAGAGATAGGTGAAAGGGTGAGATGGACTATCTGTTGTGACTATAGTGATGCATTCAATGCATCTGACACACATTGGAGATGCCAATGAGGATTGCGCAGTAAAGGAAAGGCCAATTCGAATTCATTCAAGGGTCTTCTTCAACAGGGATTGCGCAGTGGAGGCAGGCTGTCAGGAGGCAAGAAATTGGTGCATAGATATGCAAATTTCTCCATGAAAATGTGTAATAATTATACATTGTACTGAGAGCTTGATGTACTAATATTTGTATGAGATTGTTAGATGATTCCATTGATACACATAATATATGATAGTTGGGGTTTTTAGCTTTAATATTTCCCATTAAACAACTGCATTTATGTGTGATTTATTTTCTTCATGAGTTTTTCAATTCGCGATTTAATTTCCACAAAAGAACTAAGTGGAAGGAATCTGTATTTAACATAAGATTAATTTGTTATATCAGGAGAATCCGGTAATACTATCAATATTAATTAATTTCTACAAAAGACATTCTCCTAAGAGATTTACTGGATACATGGCTCATGAGAAAATGTATCGTGACTGTGCCATCTTCTTTCAGGAAGCAGTGTAGGAGCCCACGTGGGTAGATGCAATGGTGAAGGAGTATGACTCCATTGTCAGAAACAGTGCTTGGGAAATTGTTCCAAGGCCGGTTGATAAATCAGTGGTAGGTTCGAGATGGATTTACAAGGTAAAGCAAGCTGCTAATGGGAGTGTTGAGAAATACAAGGCCATATTTGTGGCCTTGGGCTTCTCACAGATCGAGGGGATTGATTATGAAGAAACCTTTGCACCTGTTGCACGATATTCTTCCATACGAACCATCCTTTCTCTCTCAGCGTAGATGGGTTGGCACATTAATCAGATGGATGTGAAGACTATGTTTCTAAATGGGATCATTAAGGAAGAAGTGTACATTGAACAACCTGAAGGATTTGAGATCTTTAGCAGCGAGTCGCATGTGTGCAGACTCAAAAGAGCGATGTATGGGCTGAAGCAAGCACCTCATGCTTGGTACACTTGGATTGACATCTATTTCACCGGACTTGGCTTCACCAAGAGTGAGGCAGATGCAAACCTATACCAAATTGTGGTGGAGGGTAAGATTTTAATCATTCTTCTTTATGTTGATGATTTAATACAGACTGGTGATGAGTAGTTGATACACTCATGCAAGGAGGACCTTTCAAAGGAGTTCGAGATGAAGGATATAGGCCTCCTTCATTATTTCCTTGGATTGGATATATGGAAGTGAGATGGTGAAATTTTTGTGTCTCAAGGAAAGTATGCAAGGGAGATACTGGGGAAGTTTCACATGGAGGGCTGTAAACCCATGGATACTCCTCTTCCAGGAAACCGGAGGAAAGAGAATGTTACATTTGGAGAGGTAGTGGATGCTTCTGTCTATCAACAGTTAGTGGGTTCACTTATATATTTAGTGAATACAAGGCCGAACATATGCTATGCGGTGAACCAACTTAGTCAAGCGATGGTTAAGCCTACCAAGATCTATTGGAAGGCGGGAAAGCATGTCTTGAGATACTTGAGGGGCACATCTGAGTATGGCTTGTGGTACAGACATACAGATGAGGTGAAGTTGCATGGCTTCACGGATGTAGATTGGGCGGGCAGCCCAACGGACAAAAAGAGCACATCAGGGGGATATTCAGTATCATATCTACAACTGGTTCTTGGTACAGGAGGAAATAGAGATCCGTGGCACTCAATTCAGCTTAAGAGGAATACATGGTAGCAATTCAAGCTGCATGTGAGGCTATATGGATGAGAAAGATCCTGGTTGGTTTGTTTGGTTCTCATTTAGATCCGACAATGATTCATTGTGATAATTGGAGTTGCATTAAAATCTCGATTAATCCTGTGTTTTATGATAGATCTAAGCATATAGATATCTGGTATCATCATATCAGAGATTGTGTGCAGCGGAATATCATTTTGCTTCATCACATTCCTATGGAAGATCAGGATGCAGATATTCTGATGAAGGCGCTCACCAGGAGAAAATTCGAATACCATAGAGACATGATCGGGGTGAAGGATAATCCCTTTCTTGTTGAGAGGGAGTGTTGAGATTCAACAAGATGATGATCCTAGTGAAAATTAAGCACCTACACTAGGTGGGGCCGACAGGATATTTTTAGTTGTATGTCTATTTTTAGAATGTTGAGAATATTCTATTTAAAGTGGGAGTATATTTACAGATGGTTGAAAAAATTCTATTTATAGATGAGATTCTATTTTTATATGCATGGGCGAAGTCTCACACACACTGGAGATGCCAATGAGGATTGCGTAGTCAAGGCAAGGAAAGATCGAGTTCATTCAGGGATTGTGATCAGCAGGGATTGCGCAGTGGAGGCAGGCTGTCAGGAGGGAGTAAATTGGCACATGTTTATGCCAATTTTTGTATGATAGTGTGAGACGATTGTATATTGTACTAAGATCTCTTGGATTAGAGTTTTGTATGAGATTGTTTCATGATCCATGATATATACATAATATATGATATTGGGGTTTTTAGATTTATGCTTTCCGGTAAAAACTTTTGTGTTACGTGTGATTGATCTTACTTCATGTGTTTGCAATTAGCGATTAAATTTCCGCAAAGATTTAAGTAGAAGGATTTTGTATTTAACAGTGGCATATAATTGTTAGATCAGGAGAATCCAGGCAATACATAATTGTAAGATCAAGAGAATCCAGGCAATACATAATTGTAAGATCAAGAGAATCCAGGCAATACATAATTGTATTAAAATTTCTACATGGTATCGGAGTAAAGAATATTTAAAAATTGAAGCAGTAGCTGAGTTTGTTGGTGGAAATAATTTTAATTTTCTGCAGGAATTTCTTGGTGCGTCAGTTGAGTAAACATCGAAATGGATTTCAATGTTTTGCAGCTAGAGTATGCACTCGCAGGAAACTCTAACTACATTGCATGGAAGGACAAGATGGAGGCGGTGTTTGAAGATAATGGCTTGAAGGAGTTCATTGACATCGATGTTCCTAAGCCCACTTCGATGGATGCTGCGTTATTACTTGACACATGGAAAAAGAAAGTAGCGAAGACAAGAAGAATTCTGTTAGAAGTTGTGAGAGACCATATTATCTCAAGCCTTCATGGGAAATTCACTCCATTCACTATATGGAAGGCTTTGACAGATATTTTCCAAAGCAGCAGCAACCATAGGAAATTGGCGCTGAAGGATAAACTCAGAAAGATCAAAATGGAGAAGGGCGACAATATTTCTAAGTATCTCACAAAGTTTTTCCAATGTCGGGATAAGCTGGGGAGTGTGGGAATCATGTTTGCTGATGATGATTTGGTGAGCTTGGCTCTCTTGGGACTTCCTAAGAGTTGGCATAGTTATCAAGACTCTGTGAACGGACGGGAAAAACTGCCAAATTGGGAATGACTGTGGTTGGATCTAGTGCAGGAGGAGTTCAGGCGGAACACCAGAGATGGCTCTTCATCAAAGCATGGTGATGAAGAGGATTGTGCTTTGGATACCAAGGCAAGGAAATGAAAGGGGAAGAAATTCCACTCAAAATCTTAGGCTAAAGGCAAGAAGCTGGATTTGTCCAAAGTGAAGTGTTTTCACTGTCACGAACATGGGCATATCGCCACTAACTGCCCATAGAAAAAGAAGAACAGGAAGGTTGCTGGAGCTGTAGCTGGTGAGGCTTTTGCCTCACAATTTGAACTTGATTTCTATTTGATCACATGCTTGGTTTCAAGCGCAATGGGATCAGTGTGGTATCTTGATAGTGGTGCTTCCTTCCACATGACGGGAGATAAGGATATTTTCGGTGACTCGAGGAGAAAGATCTCCAAATGATTATAGAGATGGGAGACGATGGACGATACAATGTGACCGGCATTGGTACCATTACCTTTGAGAGGAAGTTAGGTAAACCATTTCTTTTGAAATATTTTATGCATGTTCCAGGTCTGAATAAAAACTTGGTCTTAGTCATGATGTTGGAGGACAGAGGTTATGACGTTGTTTTCAATGATGGAAAAGCTTTCCTGCGACATAAAATAATGGGTCGAACAAAGAGGATAGGGATTCGAGTTAAGAATCTCTACAAGCTAGAGGTAGATAGTTGCATTTCAATGATGGGCAAGGCAGAAGAAGTGGTGAGCCGGGATGAGGGCGAGTTATGGCACATGTGATTGGGCCATATTCATCATAGAGCTTTGAAATTTATGTAGAAAATAGCTATTGGACTTCAAATTGGAACACTTGTTTAGTTAGATCAGTGCAAGGGTTGCACCATGGGGAAGTATGAAAAATACACCTTTCATGAAAAGGAAAACTATGCTTCGGTGATCCTGGAGTGAGTTCACACAGATGTGTGTGGACCATTCTCGGTTGCTTCAATAGAAAAACACAGGTATTATGTTATTTTTGTGGATTAATTTCCTGTAAATTCTAGATCTACTTCATGCAGAAGAAGGATCAAACATTCTCCAAGTTCTATGAGATTAAAGCATTGGTGGAGAAGGAGTCGAGGAAGCAAGTGAAGGTTCTGCGGAGCGATAATGGTGGAAAATATATCTCGAACAAATTCAAATACTTCTGTAGCAAAGAAGGAATTTGAAGAGAACTCATAGCACCTCATAACCCACAAAAAAATGGGGTCACAGAGAGGAAGAATGGAACGATCATGGGTGTTGCAAGAGCGATGTTGCATGATCAGGGCCTACCAATGCATTTGTGGGCAGAAGCATGAAAAAATATGGTTTATGTACAAAACCGTTGTCCTCATAGGGTACTTGGCATCAGTACACCTGAAGAAGCTTTTACTGGTAAGAAGCTGGATGTTTCTCATTTAAATATTTTTGGCTCATCTATTTATGTGCATGTGACCAAGAATTCCAGGAAGAAGCTGGAGCCGACTGATAAATTTGTGATATTTATGGGGTACATAGAAACACCGCACAACTATCATATGTATTTTCCAAATAGTCGAATGACTGTGATGCGAAGGGATATAAAATTCAATGAGGAGAAAGCCATGAAGTTGTCGCTTGAGAGGGAGCTAGACTTGCATGCAGAAGAGGAACTGCTTGTTCCTTAAGATGAGTCTCTAGATGTGCATTAGCCAGAGGAGGAGGTTCATGGAGTGGAGGAGTCCACTCACGCAAAGCCAAACATCAGAACTGGCAGAAGGCGTACCATAGAAGTTGAGAGACTAAATCTTGATGCGGCACAGAATGTAGGAGTCCCTGCTTCACTTCGCAGATAGAGATAATCTCTTGATTGATTCACTGGATACATGGCTGTCATGAGAAAATGTGTTGTGAATAAGCCATATTCCTTTCAGGAAGTAGTGCAAGAGCCCACATGGGTAGATGCAATGGTGGAGGAGTATGACTCCATTGTGAGAAACAATGCTTGGGAAATTGTTCCAAGATTGGTTGATAAATCAGTGGTAGGTTCAAAATGGATCTACAAGGTAAATCAAGATGCTGATGGGAGTGTTGAGAATTATAAGGCAATATTTGTGGCCCAGGGTTTCTCACAGATCGAGGGGATTGATTATGAAAAAACATTTGCACCTGTCACACGGTATTCTTCCATAAGGACCATCCTTGCTCTCTCAGTGCAGATGGGTTGGCACATTCATCAGATGGATGTGAAGACTGCGCTCCTTAATGGAATCATTGAGGAAGAAGTTTACATTGACCAACCTAAAGGATTTGATATCTTCAGTGGCGAGTTGCATGTGTGCAGATTCAAAAGAGCGATGTATGGGCTGAAGGAAGCACCCCGTGCTTGGTACACTCAGAGCAACAACTATTTCGCTGGACTTGGCTTCACCAAGAGTGAGGCGGATGTAAACCTATACCAGATTGTGGTGGAGGGTAATATTTTAATCATTTTTCTTTATGTTGATGATTTAATATCGAATGGTGATGAGCAGCTGATACACTTATGTAAGGAGGACCTTGCAAAGGAGCTTGAGATGAAGGATATGGGCCTCCTTCACTATTTCCTTGGATTGGAAATATGGCAGCGAGAAGGTGAACTGTTTGTGTCTCAAGGAAAGTATGCAAGGGAGATACTTGGTAAGTTTCATATGGAGGGCTGCAAACCCATGGATACTCCTCTTCCAAGAAACTGGAGGAAAGAGGATGCTACATCTGGAGAGGTAGTGGATGCTACTGTCTATCGACAGTTGGTGGGTTCACTCATGTATTTAGTTAATACAAGACTAGACATATGCTATGCTGGGAACCAACTTAGTCAAACTATGGTTAAGCCTACCAAGATATTTTGGAAGGCGGGCAAGCATGTCATGAGATATCTCAGGGGCACATCTGAGTATGGCTTATGGTACAGACATACGGATGAGGTGAAGTTGCATGGCTTCACGGATGCAGATTGGGTGGGGCACCCAACAGATAGAAATAACACATCAGGAGGGGTCTTCAGTATCAGATCTACAAAAATTTCTTGGTACAACAGGAAATAGAGATCTGTGGAACTCAGTTCAGTGAAAGCGGAATACATGGCAGCAAGTCAAGATGCATGTGAGGCTATCTGGATGATAAAGATCCTGGTTGGTTTGTTTGGTTCTCATTTAGATCCTACAGTGATTCATTGTGATAACCAGAGTTGCATTAAACTCTCGGTTAATCCTATGTTTCATGATAGATATAAGCATATAGATATATGGTATCATCATATCAAAGATTGTGTGTAGTGGAAGATCATGTTTCTTCAGTACATTCCTACAGAAGACCAAGATGCAGATATCTTGACGAAGGTGCTCATCAGGAGAAAATTAGAATACCATAGAGACAAGATTGGGGTGAAGAATAATCCCTTTCTTTTTGAGAGGGAGTGTTGAGATTCAACAAGATGATGATCCTAGTGAAAATTAAGCACCTACACTAGGTGGGGCCCATAGGCTATTTTTAGGTGTATGTCTATTTTTAGAATGTTGAGCATATTCTATTTATAGCTGGAGTATATCTATATATGGTTGAGAAAATTATATTTATAGATGATATTCTATTTATATATGCATGGGCGAAGTCTATTTATAGATCGCATGTTGATTATTATTAACCCTTAATAATAATTAGAAAATAAATAATAATCTATTCTCTTGAAGCACTTGATTTCAATTAACTGATGTGGCAAACTAGTTGACTGAAGGAATTTCGAGTTCTAAGGTTGGTTGGTGGGACATGCAGAATGAATGAGTTATAACTGAGTGATTCGAAGTTGTAACAGAGTTGGATGAGTAGTTATGTGAGTTGTTATTTAGTTTAACTCAGTTAAGTGAATTAAACTCAGTTAAGTGAATTAAACTCAGTTGTGCTAGTTGTAACTAGTTGTAACTAAAGATACACTAGTGAGAGATCAGTGAATTAATTATTTAATTAATTCACAAGTAGTGGTCTCACATGCAACTAAAGAAATACTACTATTAACTACATGCATGTCAGATCCAGTGGAGACCCAGTTGAGAAGTAGGTGAAAGGGTCTGTTTGACGATCAATTGTGACATTAGTGGGTGCTTAGTTGCAACCACACACACATTAGAGATGCCAATGAGGATTGCGCAGTCAAGGCAAGGCAAGATAGAATTCATTCAAGGATTGTGATTAGCAGGGGTTGCGCAGTCGAGGCAGGCCGTCAGGAGGCAGTAAATTGGCGCATGTTTATGCAAATTTTGTATGATAATGTGAGATGATTGTATATTGTACTGAGAGCTCTTGGATTAGAGTTTTGTATGAGATCGTTTCATGATCTAGGATATATAAATAATACATGATAGTGGGGTTTTTAGCTTTATGCTTTCCCGGTAAAAACTTATGTGTTATGTGTGATTGATCTTACTTCATGAGTTTGCAATTGGCGATTAAATTTCCACAAAGATTTAAGTAGAAGTATTATGTATTTAATAGTGGCATATAATTGTTAGATTAGGAGAATCCAGGAAATACATAATTGTATTAAAATTTCTATAAGTTTAACTTAGTTAAGTGAGTTAAACTCAGTTGTGCTAGTTGTAACTGAACATACACTAGTGAGAGATCAGTGAATTAATTATTTAATTAATTCACAATCAATGGCCTCACATGCAACTGAAGATTTACTATTTTTAACTACATGCATGTCAGATCCAGTGGAGACCTAGTTGAGAGATAGGTGAAAGGGATAGTTTGACTATTAGTTGTGACATTAGTGGGTGCACTCATGCAACCACACACACATTGAATGTGCCCATGAGGATTGCGCAGTCAAGGCAAGAAATATCTCATTATTTCAGGGAATTTTATCAGCAAGGATTGCACAGTGGAGGCAAGCTGTTGGGAGGTAGTAAATTGGCACATGTATTTGCCAATTTTTGCATGACAGTGTGAGACGATTGTATATTGTACTGAGAGCTCTTGGATTAGAGTTTTGTATGAGATTGTTTCATGATCCATGATATACATAATATATTATAGTGGGGTTTTTAGCTTTATGCTTTCCCATTAAAAACATCTGTGTTATTTGTGATTGATATTTCTTCATGTGTTTGCAATTGGCGATCGTGTTTTAAAATTCCGCAATAATTTTTTTGTAGAAGAGATTCTGTATTTAACAGTGGCATATAATTGTTAGATCAAGAGAATCCGGGAAATACATAATTTGTATTAAATTTCTACAATTACAACATATGACATTGCAGTTTCTTAAGGACAAACAACATTTTGGAGGGGAGGATTGTAATATCCCCACTAATTAATTTTGCTAAGATCATTCCAAATTTTGAAATTTTGGCGATGGGGAAGTTTTTTGGCATGAAAAATTAGGAAACTGTTGATGAGGAGACACTAATTGATTTTTGAGAGAAAGGAGGCCCCAAAAATAAGGAAAAATGAGAAAATAATTGGAAGGTGGAATGTGGGGTCCACCTCAAGGAGGGAATTCTAACTCTTTGAAAAAAATTCTATGTGGAGGGAAGAGACAAGAAAGAGAGGTAAAATAGGAGGGCCCACAAGGAGAGAGAAGGGAAGAAAGGATAAATAGAAGAGAGATACATCGTTTTAGGGATTCTTGTTAATTTGAAAATTGAATTGGTGTTTTCTTAAGCTACTTATCCAAGTCAACTAGTGCTACTTAGCACAAGGGAATTTCCAAGCAGGAATTTTCAACTCTTTCTTTTTTGAACCTAGAGTGTCACCCTAGGATAGTCATTACCACCATTTGGAGTTGTTCAAGAGCTGATTACAGGTGTGTCTATATATATCTTCATGTTTCTTAGGTGTGGTTCAGGAAATTTTCATCAATTGTGGAGACAAATTCTTTGCATATCGGATTCTGGGATTTTGGAGTGATTCCTTCAGCAATTTTGATAGAGATTTGTGGTGGGTTGTAGGTCATAATTTGGGGAGAATCTTCAGGCATAATTTGTCCCTGTCTTGGATTACACAAGGGTCACTGGAATATCTTGTGTAAGGGCCAAGAGACAAGGATTTTTAAGGAGATAGGGGGCTGGAGAAACCAGGGAAATTTGACGAGGAAATTATAGGTGTTCTGCAAGGAATTTTTGAGGAGATTTGGGAGCACTCAACAATAATTATTCAACAATAAATACAAGAGAGGATACTGAGGAAATTCATAATATTTTTTGGGTCTTAGGGAGAGTTGGGTTGGAGCTAAACCCTTTATGGGATTGTTGATAAGAGGCAACAACTCAATTTGCAAAATTTTCTGAGCACATATGAGGCTAATTTCCTATTTTCTTCTCAGTAACAGAAGCAATGAATTTCCTGGGTCAATGCATAATTTGGAGTGGAGGTTTTCCAACACTTTGGAATCAACATTACAACATGGGTTGTTCATTAATTTTTGTATCAATCACAGGTTCTTCCATTCCTATCTATTTGTACTCCATTATACTCAAAAATAATAAAATGGATCAAAGATTTCGATGCATTTTTGTGCGTTTGCTGATATTGGTGTGTGTATTGAAATTTTGGTTGTTGTTCATAGTACATGTCTCTATTATTCACTTGATAATTCCATTAGAAATATTACAACTTCTAACTTAGTCATATACATAATAAATCTTTGTCTTATGATTTGTCACATATAATAAGGGTTAAGGTCATTCTCCAATAGTAAACTTAGGAAATTCTAGAATTAATCTAAAGTTATGATGTTGTTAGATAGAGATCACTTTGTGTGAATTTCTTAATTACTTGTATAATGGCAATAAATTCATTTCTATAGGTGGATTCCTTGCATTAGGATCCATGAAATTGCAGTAGGATTTGTGATACTACCTTAGGATCCATGTACCAACACACACACACACACACACACACACACACACACACACACACATGTATATATATATTTGGATCCATAATATTATATTAGGATCAATGGCACTACATTTGTATGTAGTGTTTACATTGGCATATATGCATAATCATTGGGATATGTGTCACTAAAATGGGATGTGTGACATTGCATTGGATAGTTTGATAAGACTCCACATCATCACATGTGATACCTAGACCATCTTTATGGGGAAAACTTGCTCATTTGGAGATATTCCATTACACATGTGGCTTAGTCCATCCTTCTATATCACACATGTGAGGTATTTGTGGTGGTTGGAGTTTATTACATCACTTTGGATCATTTATTGAGGTTGTTAAGGTCGTTAGAGTAAATATTTGAGGCGTTGCCAATTTCAGGGGAAGTTATATTTTGATAGAGTACCTATAATTCCATCATACCAATTCCATTAGATTAAATATGGCTATGGTATTTTTGACATAACTTACCATCACTTACCATTGTTACTACATTTTAATAACAACCATGCTTCAGGAAACATTTAAATTTCATTTTTGAGATTAAATGTGGAGACAAATTCCCATTGATACCATGGACATAAGGGTCAAATCGTGAAGTTGGGAAACAATTTTTGGTGGATGGTTAGAATTCGGAAGAAATTTTTAATTTCTCGGCCGAGAAAAAAGTCAACTAAATTTCTCGGCCGAGAGTTTTCAAAATTCTCGTCCGAGAAATTTTAAATATTTCGGACGAGAGTTTGGTCGGGTTTAACATGAGTTAAATATCTCTCGGACGAGAGTTTCGCATTTTCTCGTCAGAGAGTTGTGGTCACAAAACTCTCGGACAAACTCTCGGATGGGAGTTGGAGAAACTCTCGGACGAGAGTTGGAAAATCTCTCGTCCGAGAGTTTTCCAACTCTCGTTCGAGAGTTTTTCCATTTCTCGTCCGAGAGTTCTCCAACCCTCCCTATTTTTACTATTATAGCATGAAAATATTGTAGTAGACATGTGTGGAATAATTTTATTGACATCATGTTGTTTTCAACCTTGTGTGAGTGTTTCTTAAATATCATTAATACGAGTCGACATGGATATTAAATATAATATAGTTTTCAATAGTTATAATTATTATCATACTATTGACTACATAATTAGAAAAATGGTTATAATAAAACTAATAGTTATCATAATAGTAGTAGCAATAAGAACAACAATAACCATAGTTGTAAGTTGAACACATAAAAAAAGTAATTGGAATAATAAATATTTATTAAAATATTAATATATTTTATAAATAATAACCAAGCATGGGATACCCTTGGATATTCACCACCATTGAAGTGGTAAAAATGCTAAATAATCAACAACTATGATCCAAGCAAATCGCCTTATGGATTAATAGAGTTAAACCCATGACCTCACCAACATTGGAGGACATATATCACATCATGCTTGTATATGCCTAAGGCAGCCTTAAAGGATATAGAAATAATAATATAATTGAATTTCATATCCTAATGATGTGTAAAATTACAATATTTATCTTATATATGAATAAAAATATATGTACTAATAATTCTCAACTAAAGCTTAAATATATAGGGAGGAATTAGAGAAGGGGCTTTGACAAAGGATAAATAATTTATCAAAGGATTAGATCCTAGAATAAGTGAAGGATTGGGAATCTAACCTAGTTTATTCTCATACAAGGGAAACAATATTATTTAAGACTGTTGATACCTATTGGTTTATGAAGACCATAGTGGTTTAGTTGATTGAAATAAAATGGGAATTTCAAGAAGGAACCCTACACACAATTATCATTTTTGAGGGACATTTCGAAATAAAGTGTAAATGGGTTTTGCATTAGGTTTTGGGTAGCACTAAAAAGAGATTGAGAAATAAACTAGTGACGGGGTGAGGAAGTAGGTTTGACAACATCCAACCCCATCATCCTCGAGAATGAGGACCAAATCCTAGGAAGAAGTATGGAATGAACTGGATATGTAAATGAAGGCCGTAAGGATGACAGGGAATAGGAGCAACTCCAACCACCTCCTACTTAATAACCTCATTTGAGAACTATTATCTTTCTTCAAAAGGTTTATCTAGGAATCTTGGTAGACATAGAAAAATGGTTTGTTTATTTCTTGTGATCCTCTTTGGAATTCCTATTGACATAAGGGATCATGTGTGGTCCTTGATGTTAACATACACTCACCACAATATGATTGTTTGGTGTGTACATGGATCATTTGATGAATTATCAATTGCTTGATGCCAAAATGGATTGTTTGATGGTCAACCATTGTAGTGAAAATTGTTTTATGGAATCATTAAAATATGATTGTTTGATGTGTGCATGGATTTTTTGATGGTAAAAATTTGAAATAGTTGTAGTACAAATTGTTTTGTGGACTCATCACAATATCATTGCTTGATACCTACAGGGATTGTTTGATGCTCAATAGTTTTAGTGTAGGAAGAGGTATAGGTTTGGTTGAGGCCTACATAAGACTAATAGGATTTTGTAGAGGCTAAAATCAGTTATATAGGTGTTTCAGACCAAAAGGAAGAAGTATGCCAAGTTTTGTACTGTGTAGTAGTGTTGACCTAAGTTAGGAAGCATATGTCAATAGTGGGGCCACAACCGATGGGAGATATATATCATCCATGTAGCTCTTCTGGTAGGTGATGAAAATAAAAAACCATGAGTGAAACCAAGGTTTCACCCATTAAATATTTCCATGTGAGGTTGAGTGACATGGTCAACATTACCAAAAACAGATTATACTTTGGTTTTTGCAATGATGACTGTTGGAAACGATTTTTTTGAGTGTCTTTGTGCCTTTGGGAGAGCATTTGGATTCTTGAAGAAGTATGATTTCTGGGTGTAGCGAGAATAAGCGGTTTTTCAAGATCCTTCTTTTGGTGGTGCCGTTGAGCCCCCTGATGTTCCAGGTTGTGATTTTCATTGAGCTACCTTTGGAGCAGATAGGACCAAGGCCTTGATTTTTCCTTCATTGATTAGGCGTCTGCCTGGTTCTTGTATTTGGTGTCTTGTGGATTTGCGACCTCTTTTTCTTCCTGGTCCTTGTGGCTTGTATTGATCCAAATCCAGGTTGTCTTGAATTCCCGTTTGGTTGCTATTTCCCCATTGCCTTTTAGCTGCATTTTGGTTGATGTATTCCAGCTGCAGGTATGCCATTTCTATCTTCTCCAAGTGTTCTTGGGGAATGGCATCGACTCCCAGTTTGGACCATTGCTCATTGACCTTTTGGAGATCTAGATCGCCGAGGATCTCCTCCAAAGGATTGTTTGAAGTGGTTGAGGATGGTTGCTCTGTTTGCATTTCTGTGCATTGAGGGGTTTGCAGTGAGGTGTGGCTGGTATTAATCTGAATGGGAGAGGATTATGGTTTGTGTTGCGGTGCCTGGGCATGGATTGAATCCGAGGTTGTGCTTGGGGCGTTGGTTGTAATCAAAGATTGACTTAATAATGACGGATCTTGATCAGTGGGGGCCTGGGAGACTATAGGGTGCTCCAATGAGTCAAGATTGCTCAGAACTTCAAATTTGTTTTGCTGGGTCGAGGCAGTATTGGTGGGGGTTGTATTGGTGGAGGGTTTCGGAGGCTTTTTGCCTTTCTCCCCTTTGTTCTTTCTTGAGATGGAGGTGAAACCAGGTGTCGCCAGGCTTGCACAATGGAATACATTTCTTTGTCATAGGTGGGATACTTGCGAGCTGTCTCAGACAATGTCTCACTGTGATATGCCACTGGATGTCCCTGTTGAGTAAGAACTGCCCCAATAGCATAGTCAGAGGCATCTGTCTCGATCTCAAATGGCTATTGCAAGTCTGTTAACGTGAGCACTGGGGCAGAAAAAGGCGATTTTTCAATTCTGTGAACGCCTTCTGTTGAGGTTCCGACCAAAAGAATTTTTCTCTCGCTCCTCCCTTGGTGACTTGACTCAAGGGCCATGTGATATGAGAGAATCCCAACACGAATCTATGGTAGAAATTAGCAAGACCCAGAAAGTTGCGAAGCTCTGTTATAGTGGTTGGGGCTGGCCAATCCCGAATGACTTGGATCTTGGCTGGATCTACATGCACCCCACTTTCATCAATAATGTAGCCCAGATATTGAACCTGGGACATGCCAAACGTGCACTTCTCCAAATTGGCACACAACTTGTGTTGCCGCAGTGTTTGGAGGACTTGTTGGATGTGGTGAAGGTGATCTTCCCAAGTTTTGCTGAAGATCAAAATGTCATCCAAGTACACCACTACAAATGAGTTGGTGAATGGCCGCAAGATGTCATCCATCATCCTCATGAAGGTTGCAAGAGCATTCGTCAACCCGAAATGCATGACCAGCCATTCAACAAGGCCTTCCTTGGCTTTGAAGGCAGTCTTCCACACATCAGAGGGTTCAATTGGTACCTCGTGATACCCAGACTTCAAGTCGATCTTGCTGAAATATTTTACACCTTTGAGTAGGTCCAGAAGGTCATCAATCCATGGGATTGGGTACCTATTCCGGACAGTGATCTTGTTCAGTGCCCGATAGTTAATACAAAGTCTCCATGTCCCATCCTTCTTCTGTACCAACATGATCGGGATCCCACAGGGCGATGAAATTGGTCTGATGTGACCTTTCTGCAACAGCTCCTGAATCTGCTTCTTGATTTCATCATTCTCCAGAACAGAGCGCCGATAGATCGGTCCATTGGGTAGCGGCGCACCTGGGGTCAGATCAATCGGGTGCTTGACCTGACAGTGTAGAGGAACCCCTATGGGTGAGGTGAAGATGTCCCCGTACTCCTCCACAACCTTATCCATTTGTCGTTGTCGTGCAGAGGAGCCCTGTCTAGAGGTCGTGGAATTATCTTAAAGCTATTCTTGAGGTGTTCGGATTTGATTTAAGATGGATCTATTGGATAATGCCTTTTATTTCTTCTCCTAATTACTTTATTCTTCTTAACGGAGTTCCTTCAACTCCCTTTAATGCTACCTGGGGTTTAAGACAAAGGGATCCACTTTCCCCCTTCCTTTTCATTATTGCAGCAGAAGGCCTTCGTTGACATATTAAAAGTAAGATCCAAGGAGGTCAACTTAAAGGCCTTAATCTTTGGGGGGCAGGTTTAAAACTTTCGCACCAACAGTTTGTAGATGACATTATGCTCTTCTGTCAAGCCACTCTAAAAGAATCTAAGGAAATTCTATCCATTCTTAAAGATTTCATGGAAGCCTCTAGAACTCTTATCAATAATGACAAATAAAATGTGTTTATATTTAATACTAATATTCTCTCCCAAAGATTCCTATTGCCTACCTTGGGATTCAACATCGGATCCTTCCCTATGAAATATTTAGGAATCCCTCTCAATCTAAATTCTCTTCAGGTCTCTGGGTGGAAATATCTCATTAATCGCATATAAGTTCGACTTCAAAATTGGGCATTTCAGGTGCTTAATGCTCTGAGTCGAGTTGTTATGTTAAGAACAGTCTTACAATCCATTCCCATCTATCAACTCTCTGGATTGGAAACGCCTAAAATCTATTGTAATGATATGGCTAAGGCGTTTAAAAACATCCTATGGCAAGGATCTCAACAAGCCTGTAAATGGGCTCTCCTTTCATGGGATAAGCTTACGAAAATAAAAAGGACCGGAGGCTTGGGGTTAAGAGATCCATATTTGCTAAATCAAGTTATGGGAGCTAAGCTCTGGTAAATATGGATACAATGGGGTAGATATTTGTGGAAAATAATCTCAGAATAGAAGAATGAAATTTCCTTAACTATTGTAAGGAAATTAAAAGTTCTTGGCCGACTGACATATACTATGTGTAAGAAGAATGTAGAAACATTGGAACACCTATTGAATAACTTCTTTGTCGTTGAGACCTTGTGGAAAAACCTTTCCTCCCTCTTTCAATAAATAGATAGGGACAACAAGAGCCTCAGGCATACAATTGAAGTCTGGAGAAAAGGAGGGTATAAAAGCCTTGTTCTTAACATAGCGTGGGGACTCTTTATGGGATTTCTCATATGGGTCGCCTGGAAAGAAAGAAATTGGAGAACATTCAGAGATGAGTATCGAAAAATTGAAGAGATATGGAAAGTGGTTCTCGAGAATATCAGAGAAACTGTCCTCACCGAGAAATGGCATGAAGTTGGCTAGAAAGCTAATGGGCATGAGGATAGGATTTTAGTTATGCTAACTTGAAACCCCAAATGCTCGCCCCAGCCTTATGGAAAAAAAAACCTTTGGGAAGACATTCGCACGATTAATTCAATGCTCTACAATAGGAGGTTATTAATCTTAATTATGATGGGGCCTCTAAAGGTAATTTGGGTCAAGCAGGAGAAAGAGGTATATTTCGTGATTCAAAGGGTTTAGTAAGTATAATTTATGTGATCGATTTTGGATTCGCTACAAATAACGAAGCCAAAATCACAGTGGTAAAACAAGGCATTTTGATAGTTGTAAGAGAACAATATCAGAGGACTATAGTAGAGGGGGATTCAGCCATGGTAATAAGTGTTCTGTAGAAGTTGCAGTAGGGGACAGGTTGGGAGAAAATTAGTCGAAGCTGGTGAACAACTCATCTAATTTAGGAAATAAATGATATTCTTCCAAGCATTGGTTACCTTATCTCATCACATATTCGCAGATCAAGGAATGAAGCAACTAACTACTTGGAGAACTAGAGTTGTACTCACGGGGGTGTGACAACTGGACATCAACCAAGCCAAAATGGTATAGGTGGAGAAGCTACAATCTCTATAGGAAATTGTTGATAGGGATAACGAGGATACTCGGGATCCCCGATCGGGGTGCCAACTAGTTAATTCGAATGACGAGGTGGCACGAGCTCGTGCGTACCACATGGATAGTTGATGTGGACATGAGGAGACGATGGTGGGTACTACCACCCACGCAAAATAATGACGGAATTAAATGCGGGTGGTAGAAAACTCACGGTGTCAGAAGGGTGTTGGAAACAGGGCTGGCATGTAAGGAATGTTATGAAGGCTAAAGGTGGTAATGTTGAAGGTGGTAATATGGTCTGGTAGTTAAACGTGAAGTTGAGATTAGAAAAGGAAGTCGGCGAGCAGTTGAAGGGATGGACGATGGTTATTTGGTGTTTAAATTCGGGTATGTTCATAGCCTTTGTATCATGTCTGTTGCTGCGATAGGAAACATAATTCATGTCTTCACCTCATTTCTATTTTCTGCGTATGAAAGATATGAAAAATTATGGGGGTTTTGTTTGATGTACATGGATTTTCGGACAACTTACTGAAATTAATGCGGAATTTTACAGTCATTAAGCCTTTGAACTATTGTTGTATTAAGGATTGGGGAGTATATGAAAATTTTCTTGTTGTCCTCTTCTGTGTTTTTTATTCTAAACCTACTTACCTCTTCTGTATGGGGGCTGAGGGTTTTATTTTTCTATTTTCTAGTATATTCTAGTTATTGTTAAGGAGCTTGGTGTTAACTTCCCAGTTTCTATGAAGGTCGCTCATTTCCTCGACCCTTATTTTACCCAATTTAAATCTGCATGTCTTTCAATTGGCTCTGCATGGCCTCCTATCAGCTCTGGTTGCTTTTTCCCCATCTTGAATTTCCTCATCTCTTATCCTATTACTCATTTCCCCATCTCCATTACTAGACCGGCCTTCCGCCCTGTCTGTAACCTTCATAGCTTGGCCTGCCAATCCTATGAAGTTCAGTGTATGGCCTCCAATGAAATTTTCACGGGTAGCACTTTGTTAGATACCCCATCCAGGGTTTTGCCTATTCAGCTTTTTTACAATGTTACAAAGAGGAGGGGTTTGGGCCCTAATTGTAATGGTGGAACTACTAAAGTCCGGTCTCGAAAGGGTTGGATTGTTGTCAATCCATTTGTTTTGTTGGGTTTCGGTCCAATTTCTAGGGGTTCTTGTCCAAATTTATGGGATTTGAGTCTGGTCGGTGGGGTTCTTGTCCTATTCTGTGGGGTTTCAGTCCTATTAAGTGGAGTCTCTTCCATGTGTTAGTACACACGATGCAGGAGAATGGAAACACTCTATCCATGCATGATTTTTCGTAATAGTTAAGGAAATTTTTGTTTCTTTGGAAAATGATAGCCTCTCCTAGCCTTCCTATTGCAACCTTCATAGCTCTACGGATGATTGGAATAAGGAATGATGGCATGCATTACACTGCTAAAAATGAGGATGCTACTCTCGGTAATCAGGATCTTTTCCTCTGTTATTTAACTAAATAAATTATTGAAATTATGTTACACTTCACAGGTATTTTTAAATCATATATAGGTGTTCGTCTAGCCATGGTTTTGTACTCGCCTCGACAGTGTCAATTAATCCAACGATTGGTACTCCACCTGTAAGATAGAATGGTGAAAGGTCAAGCAGTGTAAAATTTTGCATAGGAAAAAGGAAATAAGAACAAGAGTAAGTCCAAAGAGGGCCCAAACAGGAGGGGAAGAAATTATTGAAAATATTTTTGATATCTACATGTCAGGTACTCCTTCTCAAGTAAAATAACTCATTTCAGGTTGGGAGCGTGACTGTGAAACCAAATAGGTGTAGAAATTTTCTGAATAAATCACTTATTCAATGGAGATTAACCTGATCACACATCAATTTCAAATTGCATTCATAACACATAATCTCTTCTACAATTAATCGTCACATGCGGAAAGAATAGAAGCGATTCCACATCAATTCATCACACACATTAACACAGTATGTATGGGGAAAGCTTATAGCTGAAAACCCCTCAGATATTTTGTATATTATATGGAGAGAACATGCAGCAAATACATAGCACAATACTCCTCACAAGTACTCAGTACTATCTCACAAAGCTACACACAAACTAGATTGGTTTTGAACAAGTCAAAGGTTCAAAACTCATCCACTAATTGCCTGCCTCTATTGCGCAATCAAGGCTAGTCTAATGAGAGATCCAAGTTCGAATCTCACTAGCTCCAACTGCGCAATTCTCATTGGTAATTTCCTCCAAGTGTGGTGAAAATCTCATGCACAACTAATGTCACAACTGATAGCTATCTCAACCCTTTCATCTACCTCTTTCACTTGTCGCCACTGAACTGTCCATGCACTGAGTTAAAATGATGTGTTATTTAGTTGAATAATGAGTTAATAATTAGTGAATTAAATAATATTTAATTCACCCAACTCATCTCTAGTGTATTAGCCAGTTAAACTAAATACAACTAGTTCAACTAGTTAACCAGAACACCATCTCCATTAACTGTCGCATCAACTCCACTGAACTCTGCCACTTGAGCTCTAACTGAAGTCAACCATGCATTAGCTCAACTAACCCATAGGAAAAGCGTAAATCCTTCTGGAAGCTGCATGCCCCACCTCCGGGGGTCAAACTGAAGTGCTCCAAGAGAGTAAAATGAAGTTTAGAGTCCAAATATTATTAAGGGTAAATAATATTTGACTGTTCTATTTTTAGCCCGCCAGTCTAAAAATAGACTTCGACCTAAATGCTAAAAATATAGGTCCATCTATTTTTACCAACTCGACCAATCATCCAAAAGTAGCATACTGTAGCTCCCGGTCCATGATCCATATGTCTAAAAATAGACATAGTCTAAAAATAGACTTTGCGCCATAAATAGCCTGCGGGCCCACTTGGTGAAGGCGACTTCATTTCACCAAGCTCCATCATCTTGCTGCATTTTTAACACTCCCTCTCAGCAAGATATGGATTATCTGTAACCCCTATCCTGCCTTTGTGAAACTCGAATTTGCTCCTGGTGAACACCTTCGTCAAGATGTCTGCATCCTGATCCTATGGATTATCTGCAACCCCTATCCTGCCTCTGTGGAATTCGAACTTGCTCCTGGTGAGCGCCTTCGTCAGGATGTCGGCATCCTGATCCTCCGTGGGAACATATGAAAGCATCATGATTCTCCGTTGAACACAATCTCTGATATGATGGTACCTGATGTCGATGTGTTTGGATCTATCATGAAATATTGGATTAGCCGAGAGTTTAATGCAACTCTGGTTATCACGGTAAATCACTGTAGGCTCCAAATACCTTTGAACAAGCGAAACTTCGGGGATCTTCCTCATCCAAATAGCCTGCGTACGTTGAAAGCTTCACCGCAGCCCATATTCGACCTACTGTTGGCCCAGTGCCATGGATCTCTGCTTCCTGCTGTACCAGGAAACTGTTGTCGACCTAATGCTAAAGATCCCTCCTCATGTGCTCTTCCGGTCCGTTGGGCTCCCTGCCCAATCTGCATCGGTGAAGCCAGAAAGCTTCACTCCATCCTCCTGTTTGTACCACAAACCATATCCCGATGTGCCACTAAGATAACGCAATACATGCTTGCCTGCCTTCCAACAGAGCTTGGTAGGCTTAACCATAGCTTGCGAAAGCTGGTTAACAGCATAGCATATATCGGGTCGTGTGGTGACCGATACGTAGCGACCCCACCAGCGCATCGATGAGCCGGTGGCATCCACCTGCGGCCCCGAGTAGCATCCTCCTTCCTCAACACGGAAGAGGAGTGTACGACGAGCTTGCGGCCCTGCATGGTGAACCTCTGCAAGTCTCCCGGCGCATACTTGCTGCGAAATGACTTGGGTCCTCCGCGGCCCTTGGAAATCTCCAGTCGAAAATAATGGAGGCCCAGGTCCTTCATCCTCGAACTCTCGTGCAAGATCCTCCTTGCATGAAGAGAGTATCGACGGCTCATCACCCATCAAAATGGATCATCTACATCGTCGATGATCGGCGGCTTCCCCTCCACCACAATGCGGTACGAGTTGGGATCCGCCTCACTCTTGGAGAATCAAGCCGGTCGTAGTTGTCTGTCCGTGTCTACCGACGAGGAGGTGCTTGCTTCAGCCGTGCGGTGCTCTTGAGGTCGACACACATGCGACTCACTGCTGAAGATCTCGAAACCTTCAGGCTACTCTATGTACACCTCCTCCTCAATGACTCCGTTGAGGAACGCAGTCTTCACATCCATCTGATGGATGTGCCACCCCATCTGCGCTGAGAGAGCAAGGATCATACGTATGGAAGAGTACCTTGCAACAGGTGCAAAGGTCTCCTCATAATCGATCCCCTCGATCTGCGAGAAGCCACGGGTGACAAATCTCGCCTTGTACTTCTCCACACTCCCGTCAGCCGCCTGCTTCACTTTGTAGACCCATCTCGAGCCTACCACTGATTTCCCCTCTGGTCTTGGGACAATCTCCCATGTACTGTTTTTGACGATCGAATCATATTCTTCGATCATGGCATCTACCCATGCGGGTTCCTCCACAGCTTCCTCAAAAGAGGATGGCTCCGTCAGGACACATTGACTCACAAGAGCCATGTATCTAGTGTACCGATCCGGTGACTGTCTCTGTCTGCGATGTGCTGTAGGTGGTCCTACAACCTTCTCTGCATCTTGAGCCAGTCGCTCAGCTTCTGTAGTGCGCTTGCACCCTCTGATGGTTGGTGCTGCATGAGTGGTTTCTTCCACTCCATGAACCTCCTCTTGTGGCTGATCCACATTCGGAGACTCATCCTTGGGAGCTAACAGCTCCTCCTCTGCATGCAAATGTGGCTCCCTCTCAAGCGAACACTGCATGGTTTTCTCCTCCTGAAATTTAATATCCCATCGCACAACAGTCTTGCGACTGTCTGACACATACACCCGATAGTTGTGGGGTGTATCAGTGTACCCCACAAATATTCCAACCTCGGCGGTTGGATCCAGCTTCTTCCTTGCATCCTTCGTCACATGCATGTAGACAGGAGAGCCAAAAATCTGCAAATGGGAAATGTCAGGCCTCTTGCCAGAATAAGCCTCCTCTGGTGTACTCATGCCAAGAATCTTGTGAGGACAACGGTTCTGCACATATACTGCTGTGTTGCATGCCTCAGCCCACAAGTGAAGGGGTAGGCCCTGATCATGCAACATCGCCCGTGCATCACCCACAATAGTTTTGTTCTTCCACTCAGCCACCCCGTTCTGTTGTGGGTTATGGGGTGCGATGAGCTCTCTCCGAATCCCTTTTGCGCTGCAGAAGTCCTTGAATTCAGCCAAGATGAATTCACCACCATTGTCGCTCTTGAGAGCCTTCACCTTCTTCCCCGATTCCTTCTCGACCAGTGATTTAAACTCACAGAACTTAGCGAATGTATCACTCTTCTTCTGCATGAAGAAGATCTAGCACTTTCGAGAGAAATCATCAACAAAGATCACGTAGTACTTGTGATTTGTTGTCGAAGCTACTGATAAAGGACCACACACGTCTGTGTGAACTCTCTCAAGGATCGTCGTGGCACGACTATCCTTCTCGTGAAAGGTGGATTTCACAAAGTTTCCTAAAGTACACCCCTTGCACTGATCTGACTCTGCAAGAGTGCCCTTAGGAAGCCCAGTAGAAATCTACTGTAGGATCTTCAAAGCTCCATGGTAAAGGTGGCCCAATCTCCGGTGCCACAGTTCGCCCTCATCATCCTGGCTCACCACTTCTCCTGCTTTGCATTCCATTGTCGCGCAGCCATCTACTTGCAACTGATAAAGGTTCTTGGTTCGAACCCCTATCTTCTAGGTCTCTCCAATAGTCTTACTGCGCAGGAAAGCCTTTCCTTCGTTGAAGA